>OX457025.1:67512336-67668585 GCA_949752745.1 Protula sp. h YS-2021
ACTTGTGCTTGTTTTATAGTGTAATAAAGGAAATAACTTACACGCCAGTGTGAGTTTGACATTTGGGTGCCCGTGTGATGTTTGCAGATTTGTGAGGAGCTGATGACACGCTGTTTAGCGCCGGATTGCAAAATGGGAGGACTTGGTTGTGATAACATGACAGTGTTAATCGTGTGTTTCCTCCGTGGTGGCACGTACGAGGAGTTATCAGAGCGCTGTGCCCGTCCCAGTGGCCTCAATGTCCCGCCCACTCAGATAGAGAGTGGCGATAATGCGACAGAGACAGGATAGTAAACATACGAGCAGTGCTTCTTGATTTCTTAAGTTTGTTTTGAATTAGCCCGAGAGCAGGATGAAAGGCGGGTGGGAGTAGGTAATTGATTTGTTGATAGTGTGAGACTAGCGTCTGCTTGAGAATGATTAAATGTTACAGGAATCATTTTTAATTGTTTATAGTAGAATTGTTTTAAAAGTAAAAAAGCGTTTAACAATTGGTCTGGGGAGTCTTGAATAGGTTAAAATAGAAGTCACAGAAATTCTTGGATCGATTCGGTTTGTTTTGACTGAAACTTTATTTCACCAGTTCATCTGATACAGTTAATTTCGTGTAACCAGTGGAGATTTGGAGTTTATCCTGTCTGTAGTTAAGCGCCCCAGTGTGTTGACTCCAGTAGGAATCAACGCGATGTTTTACCATGTCAAGGATGAAAACGTCAAATGGCGCTATCTCGGTGTAACGATGGATTAAAGGATGACATTTTGCCATTTTCTGCCAAAATATACAGTCGGCAATATTTTAATGGAGGTGACTGAATGGTGCTGCCGTCAGCGGCCGCTCGTTGTCATTGGTGATACCCCCTGCATGGTTTGACAGGTCTAATTCAATAAACGGTCATGAGACAGTCCCGAGAAAAATGTCGATACCATGTAACCACGTCGGATTTGGATGTAGTAACCATAATTTTATAAACTACATAATTTCTGTATATTTATGTATATCTTAGAAATGCGGTAGGAAGGAGGAGCCATAATAATTATTATATTGTTGACAAACGCACACTTAAAAATAGCTACTGTGCTACACGTGTTTAAGGTGGCATTTTTCCTGTGAAAGAAAACGAAATGGAGAGCGAGCTGACTTGTGAGAAAACATAATATTTTGAGGTTGCTCACGATCCTCCATTGCTATGTGGTAGTTTGAACAATCAACAGTTCTGACGTAAAGGTATCATTTGTTTGCTCAGTGAATAGAAGTTTTGCTAATGGATTTAAAGGTTACGCTTCTGGGACATTTCAATCAATGCAGATCACGTGAGCACCAGTCAGGTGACGTCATTTCTTATACGCTTTATTTTCATTTGTATATGTATAAGTTTGCATGCGTAATGTAAAATAATAAAAAAAAACCGGCTTTGGGTCAAGGTCATCGCATTCCTCCGTTTCAGTCTTGCCCAATCACTGACTAGTAAAGGTGACATTGTGTCTACAATATTTTTGGGCGAGATTGCATTGCACTCGTACTCTGTTTTTCTGAGTGCGTAATTACCATTTCTCTTCTGTTACTATCGGGCATAGAGATCTTTGCTAATCTGCGTATGTATGATTTGTTGTCAGCACCACATAAAATGTCGTGAACGACAAGTGATCTCGCCGTCGAATTTCTTACGACAAGCCTTTGCGAAATGCTCGGAGATGTTTTTATATAAACTTACGTAAAGTAATGGTTACTCGCGTCACGTGGCACGTAACTACGTTCAGTATTATTCCTTGGTGATTATGGAAAGATACCATTCGCATTTCATTTACATACCATTGTCATGGCAAGATTATCTGCAATGCCCGACAGTTTGATTATTCAAGTAATATTCAGTGATGAAATAGGCATAAATTTTAACTTCGTGATCACGAGAAGCGGTAATCGAACCCGAGACCTTTGACGACAGTACAAAGTCCACGCGCATATATGGCAGTTATTATTGTAGTTTTGCGTTCGTTAATGACAGGGTATTTAGTTGTAAAGCTATGTCATTCCCGTTTTGTATGTTGTGTGCTGCACTTGAAGATGTTGTAAGTCATGTTCTCAATCTATAGATTGACAGATGCAGAAGGGGCTTGACGAAAATGGAAAGGGGTAGAAGATGTTTCTCAAACTTTGTCATGTCATTGGACATTGAGCGCTTTTTGAGAGCTTAACTGGCATTCTGAGTCAGCTGCTGTTATTTCTTATATATGCCATTATTATTTATACTTAGCTGTATAAGGTCAGTTTTCGTGGTTATTCACAATTCTAACCACTTACCACTTGATCCCTCTGATCAGTTTCATAACGGGAAATTTTGTTAGGTATTAGTGTCTGAAACAGAACAACGTTTACCGATTTATATTTCGCGTTCGTAACTCTTAGAAGATATAGTTCACTAAAGTCAAGCAATAACAAGACCTACCTTCAAATTTTGTCAGGTTTGTATCTTTTTTCTTTCCATGCAAACAACCCTATAAACTGTTTGTAGTGCATTGTCTGCATATTTTACGGGTTAAAAGTTTTGCTGAAAGCAAAATGTTTGTGCAGGCATCATTTTTAGCAAACATCCGGGGCTTTAAGTTTGGTGTTGTCCGTCGTGCCGTCAGTGCGTCCATCGCCGGTTGTTAGTCCCGCACTCATAATCCGTTTCCTATCATTTTTGGTGGGTAGGTGCACGCCCTTTTTTTTCACCTTGGAACTCATTTTCAAGGTCATACTTGAAGCCACCTTCTTTGGCCGATCATTACCAACTTTTAGAAGGCTTAAACATTTCAAAAGCATCTTGATTCAAAATGGCCACTCTTTGTTGACGCTAGAACACAAGAAGCTCTTGGCAGATCATCACCACATTTTTGACAAACATTTTAAAGCAGGCTTGGGTTTCATTTTGAGTTTCGATCGGACTAATAAAAATGACCCGTCATCTTGCATTTCATCTGCGATTTCTTGCAAACAAAAAATACTTGGCAGTTTGGAGCCAATGCTGTATATTTATCAGTCGAAACCATAGACAATAGTCAATTACCTGCCTTGCTCAACTTTCGTTCTCATGGTCTTGTAGCCCTCCGTTATCAGAATATCTTCCGGTTGGGGTATGTGTCCTCGGCAGTGGCTTGTTTTTTTCTCATTTTTAAAAAATCTTACATCATGCAAACCCCGATATATACATACATGTATATTGTGTACGTAAAGGTTTATCAAAAAGCATTAAAAAGAGCTTGAGGATGTGACTCGACGTGCTGCCCTATCCATATTCACCGGAAAGGTAGTCTAGAAAATCGTTTGTCTGTGATACAGTTTTTGAATAATTATGTTGCTGCGTTTCTGTTCATTTTTAGCTTTCATTAAAACGTTTTTGTTCGCTGACTACATATATTTTTCCCAGAGACATCGCAAGAGTTCTAGAAAGTTGCCGAATTTTAAAGACTTGAAGTTCGAAATACAAGAAATATAGCTTCTTAAAGGGTAGACTTGTAAACTATACTGGTTTTCGCGGTAACTTTAAAATATTCCGAATAATGGAAGCCGTGTGTTATTTTAGTATAAGTAAGTTAACGGCATAATTGCTTCTTATTTACTTTGCAGTCTTGTCGGTTTTTAAACAACCTGATCTCATTTCGTTAGTCTATTGTAGGAACTCGGAAGGGCTCGAGTGAAAAGTGTCCCATTGTAAACGGCACTAGTCAAGTGTTCGGAAAAAAATTTAGGCATGAAAAAAATGTAACTCGTCAGATTTGTTTTATGAAATAAATACTGTTATGTTCTTTAATATTATTATCCTTTAATTGATAAATTTACATTGTGGATTCAACATTCGATTGATAAAATGTGGGAATTTTGGCGGGACTAAGTGTAACTTTGAAACGAAGCTTTGATACGAATATTTTCTGTTATGGTTTCAGCCGAGCGCATGTCAGTGTCCCTGGACGTTGTTTTTTAATGAAGCTTATATGTTGTTTTTCTGTTTTCTCACTGTAACTAATGTCTTGATTCTGTCAACTTGTACATCAGAATGTAGAGCTCAACAGAATTTAGGTTGTTTTTCTGAAGTACATGCATATGTACCGTCAGAGTGGTGCTTGTATTTTCGAACTACTACTTCAAGAAAACATGATTGGTGTGCTTCTGGCTTTCATTGTTATTTCACACCAGCAGCGCATTATAATGTCATTCCTCACTGTGCGCACGTATTGATATAGGATGATTTAACGCTCGTAGCTCTCGATGATTGACGGTTTTCCAATCTTGAATTACCCCTAAAAATGGTAGCTTTGAGGACACATGTGAGAAGGGCGAGTTGGAACGGCATGTGTTATGTCCAAAAGGGAATAGAAAAAGGCTGATTCTTTCGGTTCCTGGTGGCGTCGGTGGAATGTATTGATATTGACGTCTTTTTGCAAATATCTGAAGCGCTGGTGAATGGTGTTGAATGATGTATTTCGTCGAACAAACGTTCCACGCAGGAGACTTAAAATTCAAAAGTTTAAGAGGACATCACCCAAGAATAAGGCTAACGGTAAAGGTGCTGGAATTTCTTGTATTATCCATGGTTTATCGGCGAATTTACAAATACAATTGCCAAAATTGTAGCTGAACGTGACGATTGTTCACGCAACATTTATCAAGGTTTAAAATAAGAAATGGTGAGTTGTTAAAGGCAACAGTGCTGCATATTGAGGGGTGCAGTACAGCGCTTTGGAAAAAAAGACTGAATTGTATCATTTGTTTACCAAAAAAAAGTTGCGCATCAAATATAATTTGCTGTCATTAGACACTTAGAAAGGCCTAATGTTGTTTTTGTTGCTTACTTTTAATTTTTGTGTTGCTTTATCCTTAATGATACTTTATACAGTGTATATAAAATCAATTTCAACGAATGGTCACATATCGGGCCAGCAAAACTTTGTGTTTATTATTACGCTTTGTTAAATATAACCGACAGTCAATGATATATTAAATTTTGTTAAGTGAATGTACAATCCAATAAAACAACGCCATAGTTTGCAACAGAACTATTTTATTTCCTTTCACCCTAAAACCCATGATATATAACTACCTCTAGTTTTATTTTCCCCTTTCGTTGGACTAGAATGAATAAATTACACATACTAAACTTCTGTCAAACTTTCACAACACAAATCCGGAATGTTTGGACAATATCCCCACAAACATACATGTTCTTTTTATTCAAAATTTATTATTTCTAGCATGGTTCTATCAACTGAAAAAAAAACTTTCTCCAGGTTTGGGGAAGGGGGAGTATCATAGGTAACAACAATCGTAGCCTTACAGTGATCATTCGTGCACGTCATTCAGATCGTTTTATCAGGAATAGTTTGACACATGTAAAAACAAAAACACGTACTTAAACTGACATTAAATCATTCAATGAACAGAAGGCTTTAAAAAGTCCCAGTCTCCACCATAATACCTGCATCTTAAAATCATCGAATCATCTTAAAAATACAGTGTATAGATCTGATACAGGGCCCACTGGGAAACATTCAAAGTAATCTGAAAGGGATAAGGCATCTGAAACTTTTTAAAATCAATTTAATAACTTCAGGTGCGAGAGCAAAAGGCGCAGTCTCACATTTCGGGTACCGCGGAGAAAATACTGTGCATGTGCATTTAATTTAAATGGCACAAGAAATGCGAAGTCAAAGGGTATGTGAGCACAAGGTTTTACAGAGGAAGTATAAACATGTCAGAGTTAATATAAGCGCAGTGTGTGGACTGGATACTTTGTACTGGTCTTCATTAATACAAAAAAAAAAAAATCGAACACCCGAATAGAGCGGAAATACTGTTTCCCTTTCGGATAGCTCAAAGTATTGTCTGGTCGTTATGATGTTGCCTGGAAACATCCGTTACGCAACGTAAAAAGCCAGTTTCGTCACAAAGCTTTCGTCAACATTGTGTTGGCTTATTGCTATGACGTTCGCGAGATTCTTGCCAATGAAGTCGTATTAGAGAACGTAACATTTACCTATCATTTCTTTATGCGTGACAGACCTGACACTTGGTGCGTGTTACGATGTCTGATGCAGAACCAGGCATTTCCCCTACATTTTATTTGTCACCTTCAAAGTGAAACCCGAGAATAATCTTTTATTGCAACAAGAGCAGTTGAAAGCCTAGTGTGGTAGTCTCGAATTCACAACAGCCACACACTACAATGGATGTCAGTGTTCACGCTGCCGGTGAATATTATATGAAATTCGCAGAAACTTGAAAATAGTCATAGAAAATTTCAGTATCGAATTGAATGCACCAAATGTGTTACCCAGATAATTTATTATAAAATGTCTTTACTTTCAACGCCGTTTGCAAACTGCACGCAAGATTGTGAAAGTTTTACGTGCAGCTGGGCGCAGAATTCTAAAACTTAACACTAACACTGTGTCAAAATTAACAATGTGCATTGCCAACATGCGGAAACAAGCCTATCACGACCGCTGGACTGAAAAACAAGACAGCATCTATCAGCAGTGGCTCAATATGCATGGAAACTACTCACAAGCGACGATGCGCCTATACAAGGCGTTCCTGTACCGCAGAATTGCTTTTGAATCTTTCAATTTTACAACAGCATCATACAGGGAAATTCTTTCATTGTTAAGATCATAGCAGCTGCATTCGCTGTTGGTCACGCAAAAATTAATTAAATCACACACTCTAAGGAACGATTCCGAGTACGAACTGCAAACGGGAAATAACTTGGCTTTCCACAACGAGCATTTCTCTTCACCAGCAAACACTGAGTCAATATCCCAATGCAATTTTTCCAAGACCCTCACAAGCGGTAGTCCGAACCATTTTAGTTCAGCCACATCACCCTTGGACACCGTCTTCTTAACGTTATCGAAAATACCGAAGGCAACCGTTACCACGTTCTCCGAGCGCTCCTTGCACAAAGGTACGGTATGCAAAAACATATTTGGCGGGAGGGTAAAGGATTCGCGAATCAGCCCCGTGTTCTCTGCAGTGCTGCTTAAGAAAGAACAGTTGTTGATCAGGGTGTTGGCCTCAATGGTCAGCGGTACATCGAAGTCGCAGTATTCTAAAACAGCTGTTTTGCTCACAGACGTACCCGAGGCTGTCAAATGCGAATGCATCACACAACCCTCTATTAAATCAATTTTCCTTCTTTTGGAAACATCACATGCTTGATTTTCTTGCGTGAAAGCCACGAATGCCTTTCTTTGAAACCCCATCTCTTCCGCTAAAACGTCATCAACACAGAAATTATTAATATATTCTTCTGCTGTGCCAAGATGGTAGAACTTAGACTCTTCCAGTGCTAACACATTCAACTGCGTACCTTTCAGTAGGTTATATATATATTTCCTGGTTTCCACTAGAACTGGTTCAATGCTGGAGACGTTTTTGGTGTCGGCAGTGTATTCGTCGGTAGCAGCAGGTCCCAGTGCTTGCAGAAAATCCCCGTACGAATCAATCTCACATCTCAATGGTTTATGCTTGCGGTAAAATTCAAGAAACTTCTTCGAAGTGACATGATCAAAAAAGAAACAGCTATCGGTGTAGACGAATTTAGACCCGTCGCGGTGTTCCAATACGGCCTTCTTTTCATACATTCTATCAATGGAGGGCTTTTGCAACACCTCGCTGCAGCTTCGCAAAGCGGCTAACGTAGAAGGCGGCCCATTGCCCTCAAGCACATAGACTCCGTGTGTTGCTCCGATTTCAAGGGGGGACGGGTGAGCAAGGGCTGTGAATCCGGGCTGTGTGAATGACCACTGATCACCGTCTCCTAAATCGAACACTTCTATGGTGTCAGCAGCAGCATGGAAAATCCCCGGTTTCATCTTGGCTATGAACGGTATATATGAAGCTAACTTCAGGTCAAACACTTGATACATTGGGTTACCTGTAAATATATGGTTAAAGGGAAATACTTTGCGCGTGGGTTATAACAGGCAAATGAATTGTTAACATGTACATCTCTACGACGACCATAGCTTTTATTACTAGTAATGTGAGTACTGCTAGCAAAAATTTTGCATATTTCTAATGGGAGTCACAAAACCAAAAAGCGTTCTTGTTACTGAGCTACTATGTAGATTCACGGCGAAATTCTTAACCTGAGTCTAGACCTGGTTTCCGTGTACTTAACTACGAGGAAACCAGGCCGGTACCTAAGTTGAGAAATCCCCCCCACCACCACCCCTTCCCCCTTCAGTTTTTGTCATCCCTAAAGACAACAGGGTCAAGGAAAACAGCCATGATTAATCGTTATTTGGAAGTAACCAATATTTTTATTTTGACACTGTCGTCGTAACACGCACGAAATTTTGGTGCTTTTGTGAAAATTTTAAGCATCATTGCTACTTGTGCAAAACGTTGTCTTTCCTTTAGTTCAGTGAAACACTAACCACGAGACAGACATTAATTATTCAATACAATAAATTCGGAGCAGGATTCAGAATAAAATCACAAAACCTCACCACAGGGCAACGGAGTAAAGATTTTGCCAAGAACACTGGCACTTGGTAACCTTTGGCTTTGACCGCCAGCATTTATTAGAAGTATCTTCAAAGTCCATAATTCATCTTTGTATCGATCAAACAATTCAGAAATGACGTGAAAAGTTGAACCGCCGCAACCTGCTCAGTACATGAACATGTACAAAAGTGTTAAAAAGTAAACTATTGCAAATGGCACGATTACTTCTTGAAAATTTTCTTGTCGTTTGCTACTTAAAGCAATTGCATTAATATAGCTATTAAAATATTACAATTGTGAAGAAATCGCTTTCTGATAGTCAATAACCTGCTCAGAATTGAATTAATTGATGTGATTGTTGTGATCGGTCACAGGTCATTGTGACGTATGACCGGTCACGTCATCGCAGCCACGTAGGCGACGTCACGGCATCTCGTGAGCCGTAGATCGAAGCATAAGAATAAAGAAGAGATACGGTACTGAGACGGATAAGACGTGTTTTTATAAATATCTGCTATTTTAGGAGATATTTGTGTTTTGTCCGTGATTGTCCGTCCGTGTCTCAACTATAAAAATCAAATAATCATTTCTGTCACATTGGTGGCAGCGGTGGGATATTTAAAATCAACTACAGTTGTAGCTGAGGTTTTCACTACTTCAGACTTGGTAGCCCAAGTAGGAATAGATTTAAGTCAGTCCTGTGGAGCAGAAATGCCTGAACATCTCACGAAACTCTTTGAGGAATCGTGTGAGACGTTAACAGCGGAAGAAAAGGGATTAGTAAAACAGAAACTGATCCAATACCAGGATGTATTTTCTTCTGGAGAAAATGACCTTGGTAGAACACACTTAGTAGAACATAAGATTGTTACTAAGACTGATCAACCTATTAAACAAAGGCCAAGACCTCTGCCACTTAAACAGAGTGAAGAAGTGGAGAAACAGATACAAATGCTCCTGGAATCAGGAATGATTTCTGTCTCCGACAGTGCCTGGTCAAGCCCTATAGTTTGTGTTAGGAAGAAGGATGGCTCATTGAGAATGTGTTGCGATTATCGCAAGTTAAACGATGTTACCATCAAAGATGCTCACCCAATACCGCCTATTAACCAGTCTATCGATGCCTTAGCTGGAGCTAAGTACTTTTGTTCTTTAGATTTGGTATCAGGTTACCATCAGGTTGGAATGCAAGAGGAATCTAAGCAAAAGACTGCGTTTTGTACTCGCAGTGGACTATACCATTGGAACGTAATGAGTTTTGGGTTGACGAATGCACCCGCAACGTTTCAGCGTATGATGGAACGGGTTTTACAGGGTTTGCATTGGCAAGTATGTATGGTTTATCTAGATGATATTCTAGTCTATGGAACTTCAGTCCAGGAAGTCCTGGAAAGATTAGAGATGGTATTCTTACGTCTTAGAGCAGCTGGACTTAAGCTGAAACCCAAGAAGTGTAACTTGTTTAGGAAACAAGTGTTGTATCTTGGTTATATGATAACCAATAAGGGAATTCACACTGATCCTTCTAAGGTAGAAGCAGTAAAGAATTTTCCAAGACCAACTGATGTTCAGAAAGTCAGAAGTTTTCTTGGTTTGACCAATTATTATAGGAAATTCATAGAAAGCTATGCAAAGATAGCTTTTCCTCTTAATCGCTTACTAGATAAAGGAGGCAAGAAACCGTTCAAATGGACAGAAGACTGTCAAAAGGCATTCGAGCTTTTAAAAACAAAGCTTGTCTCTGCTCCGATCTTGGCTCTTCCAAGAGAAGACGGTTCGTATATTATAGACACTGACAGCAGTGCTGAAGGAATAGGAGGTGTCCTGAGTCAAGTTCAGGAGGGAAAACTAGTAGTAATAGCATATTCCTCCAAGGCTTTCAGTAAACCTGAACGAAATTATTGTGTTAGTAGACAGGAATTGTTGGCCATAGTTTACCATGTGCAATTGTGGCGATGCTATGTGTGGGGAAATCATTTTACAGTGAGAACTGATCATGCTTCCTTGCGATACCTGATATCTTTCAAGGATGCTACAGGACAGTTAGCTCGGTGGATAGATTCCTTATCCGAGTATGATTTTGAGATTCAGGCTCGACCTGGTCGGAAAAACGGAAATGCTGACTCATTGAGCAGAATACCTTGTGGAGGTAAACGATGTTTTTGTGATTATTCATGCTCTGACCCAACTTTAGAGGAATTTCATGATCGACCATGTCCTCTGAGGTTGATTGAACAGGTGTCAGAATTTGACGACTGCCTGGAAGATGTGTCTAAAGATTTAGTTTACGCGGTAGAAACCGATTCATTGGATGATGACACTGAAAATGACTCTCAAAAGAAGGAACCAACAGATGATTTTCCTTTTCCTTGGACAAGGGAATCCTTGCGGAAAGCTATTCAATTAGACCAATCGCTAGCTCAAGTTCTCAAATGGCTTGAGAGCAAACAAAAACCTGTCTGGCAGGAAATTTGTCATTTTGGTCGGGAGGTCAAGTCTTATGCAGGACTTTGGAAGAACCTGGTACTCCAGGATGGTGTCATTTTTCGTAAAAACCTGGATC
The DNA here is from genome assembly GCA_949752745.1 of Protula sp. h YS-2021. NCBI lineage: Eukaryota > Metazoa > Annelida > Polychaeta > Sabellida > Serpulidae > Protula > Protula sp. h YS-2021. Next base: position 67,523,388 of record OX457025.1, read on the forward strand.
AGCTCAAGGGAACTACCCATCAGTTGGTTATTCCAGAAAAATATAGGTCTCCTTTACTTAAGCACTACCATGAATCTTTGGTAGGAAGTCACTTAGGTGTAGAAAAGACCTACGGAAAGTTAAAAGCTCGGTATTTTTGGCCCGAGATGAGACAATCCGTTGAACTTTGGGTGAAAACTTGCATTTCTTGCCAAAAGAAGAAAAGCCCACCAAAATCATTTTTCGCACCATTACAAAAATACGTAATGGGTGTACCTTTTGAGAGAGTTTCCTGCGATGTTATGGGGCCATTGCCGGAGACTAGCAAAGGAAATGTTTATGTACTGGTTGTCTCAGACATGTTTTCTCGCTGGGTCGAAGCATATGCCATGCCAGATCAGAAAACTGAAACCATAGCCAATATTCTGGTTAAAGAATGGATCTCCAGATTTGGCTGTCCTCTAGAACTACACACCGATAGAGGAACACAGTTTGAATCGAATATATTTCGAAGTATCTGTGCATTACTCGGTATAGAAAAATCGTTCACAGTGGCCAGGCATCCTGAGGCAAATGCGATTACTGAACGCTTCAACCACACATTACAGCAAATGCTAGCAACAACCATCCAGGAAAATCCTTGGGAATGGGATAATCTGTTGCCTTTTCTTACTATGGCTTTTCGTAGCTGTAAGTCAAGTGCTACTGGCTTTACACCCAACTTTTTAATTTTTGGGAGGGAAAATACCTTGCCATTAGAAGCATTTGCTCCGGAAACACCGGATAACAACAACTTTAGTCTTCCTGATCACGTAGAATACGTTCAGGAAATGTTGAAGAAATCACATAGTGCTGCTATGATTAATTTACAAAAAGCCATTAAGTGTCAGGAACACAACTACCTGAATAGACTTAAACCTCATCGGTATCACTTAAAAGATGCTGTTTGGTACTGGCGTCCAGTATTCAAGAAGGGGCAATGCCCAAAGTTACTGAGTTTTTGGACTGGTCCTTATTTTGTAGTTCAAATAATCTCAGATGTGGTGTACCGTATACAGAAATCGGCTAAAACTACTTCTTTAGTAGTTCACCACAATCACCTTAAGCCCTGTTTCTTTCGGGAAGATAACCAAGTTCCTTGGTTAGAAGGTTCTATCACTAAATTCGCTGCAAAGGAGCAGGAATTAGATGAAAAGAAAGGACTCTTGGAAGTAGAATTAAATTTACAGAGGCCAAGCCGAAAATCTGAGCGTCAAAGACGGGCACCAGAGCGATATGGAACCCGAATAATGAATTCTGAGTTATTAGTATAAAGTATTACGTTTAATATTTCCCTAGAGATTTTACTAGGAACAAAGATTTATCATCAAATAAATTCAACTCCTGGGATTAAATAAGCTAAGTTCATTGTCATGAAAATACATATTTCAGTATTAATTAAATATTGTACCTTTTCGCGAGTAGAGTTAACGCTTTACATGAATTTTGTATGAGAAATGCAATTTTCAGTTAAAAAAAAAAAATAATATATATATATATATATTTCCGGGATAAAAGAAACAGTAATGACCGAATCGATATACAAAAAGAGATTTTTAGTATTGATGGAATATTATTATTGTCCGGGATGAAATGATCCCTAAATTTGAAAATACAAAAGTTTCGGCGACTAATAACAAATATCACGTGGCTTGGAAGGATCTATTGATAACAAATAACAAGGGGTGTAACGTTTAGAAATACGATGTTTAGAATTTTAATTTTGCATTAAATTTTAGAAAATTTGTAAATATATAAACTTTTACTATCGAGTAAGAATATGAAAATGTGATTTTACATTTATTTCCATTAAATTTAGTAGGTTTGTTGATATTGTTTGGGTGTGGCGGCCTTACACCCCCGATTTATAAGACGAGTCCACCTATCAACGACGTCACACAACGAACGCGCTTTATCGCTTGGGGATAACTGCGCCATTTTGCGAGATACAGAAACAGACGATAAAGAAACATGCCTGTCACCTATATGTTTAAGTGTCGTTGGTGTTCTCTGAAGGAGACCAACGAGGATAACATGGTGGTCCATGTGAACGAACGGCACGCCCAGGATGCAGAGTTTTGGAAAGAAACGAGAAAGGTTGCGCCATACAAGATATTAATTGATAAGGACGGGCAACGACTTGATGTGAGGGGGATGACAAGAGACGAAATCCTGGCTTTTTACCAGGACCTGGTTCACCAGGAAAAACCAAAGCCTGGCCCTCGTCCCAGGACGATTCCATCTTTACTGGATATGTCTCCCAGGCCTCATCTGGTGCCCGCAGGGGCAGAAGACACAAGCTATGTTCGTAGCCGGCCAGCACGGCACCGTGAAAGTTATCCCGTCCCTAGTAGGCCCAGGAAGTCAACCCTGGAGCATGTTGCTCGGAAGTCCGAGACTGCGAAAGACGCAGAAATCCAGGTACGTGACAACCATTATAACAGCTTTGAAAAGTTTGTCGCGAATAGAGAAAAAGCAAGAAAAATTGCCAAGTCGTTGAATAATAAGTCAGCAGGCCAAGCTAAATCCGATAGGTTTCAAAAAACCAAAGTATCGGGCACGCAAATAACATATAGTGACGTATTACAACATTTTCCTCTCCCCAGTCAAGAAAATGGTGTTAAAGGTGTATCAGATCAAAAATCAACTGGTTTTTCTCAGTGCGCTGAGCCAGTAAAGAGACGAGGTAAAGAAAATACTGAACTTTTGCCCAATAAAATTAAAAGAAATGTTTGCGTTTCCTGCGATCGACCTTTTCCCGATACACCAGAAGGTAATCTGGATAAAATAGCTCACATGAGGGGGGTCCACACCGCTAAGTTCATTTGCTTAGTCTGTAAATTGTGCAACTGCCATTTTGTGGGAGCACGGGAGTTTCAGGGGCATCTTGGGCGTTGTCATGATAAAGCATTCCAAGATAGGTCATTTCCGGGGCCCGATGAAATTGCCAGGACCTTATGCGATGCTAAATTAGTTAGTTATACCTGGATTCCTTTTTGTAAGGTCTGTGGATACGCAAATTTTTTGCTATTCAGCCATCAACTGGGTTGTTGGTGTCCCAATCACAAGCCCACACCAGGAACTCCCTTTGATTACGAACGGATATTTGATGTCAATCCTCCAAAATTGGCCAATGTAGAATATGACCAGGTGGCTCCAATTCCTGATAATTATACATGCCAGAGAGTGGGTGAAATGTTCAAGAAAAAGACTGTAGAGAGCTGTAATTCTCTGTCTCCTGCATCCTCGATGGCTCATGTTAATTTGGACACAGGAAAGCAGCAACCAGTTTTAATGGAGGAGGCCATTGACATATTCCCCGATGAGGACCCGTTTTTGTTCGAGGGTGAGGACACACAGGGTGAAAAGATTGATTCTTTGGAAAAGGCTGTGTCGGCCCTAAAAGTCGTCTCCGAGGGAGGGGAGTCTGAGAATACACTTAGTCCCGTGGGAAGCCCTATAAAGAAAAGGAAAAGTTCAAAGAAAAAGACAGTTAAGACAAAGAAAGGTAAAAAGAAGCGCCATTAACATCATAATGGTTGGATTTCAGACGCTGATCACCATGGAAGACATGGATCGCTTATTTGACGAAAAGGCCGGTGCTAGCAGTCTCCTCGATGCCCCTATCGAGGAGAGGGATCAGACTCCGGCTTTAAAACCGGATCCCTTCACAACAGAGGGACCCCTCGACCGTGGAAGCCCTTCACGTGAAGTGGAGGGGCAGTTTTACGACGCCGAGGACAACTACACCCTCGTCGTGAGCCTACAGCAGACGCCTGCTGATGGGGCATCGGATAAGGGGCGGGACCAAGAGATCTTGGATCCAGCCTTGGATGATATCTTCCCGTGTCGGGATGTCCGGTATAAAAAGAAATAGACACGTTTCTTTTTGGGACTTTACCAGATTTTTCTGGAAGTACTGGACAAGGAGCTAATTTTTTTTTGGAGTAACCAGGTATTCCTGGAGTTTTCAGCGTCACGGGTATTCCTTGGGGTTCTTGGTTTCGGCGGGTATTCCGGGGGTTCTGTGGTCGGCGTGTTTTTGGGGAGGTTTCACCAATGGCGGGTTTTCCTGGGTCTCCTTGTGGGAATGCTTTTCGGGTGGTTTTCTCGTGAGCCAGGCGTTCCTGGAATTTTTATTAGTAGCCAGGTGTTCCTGGAATTTTTATTAGTAGCCAGGTGTTCCTGGAGTAGTACAGTTTTACTTTACAACAGATATGTTGGGGAGAATATAGATTGTTTTGGGGTTAATAAAATAGTTTAGTGGGATGGATTTTATGTAAATGGGGCCATCATTACTAAGTGATTAGTTCAGGGATTTGTTAGGGGATTGGGTTTAGTTAGAGTAGTTGGGTTAGCTTTATGTACATACTTAAAAAAAATAATAAAATGGGGAGGTTGGCTTGGAACCGTTTACAAGTAGTGTCCGGGACTACGGCCCGGTTAGTCATGGGAAGGTTGCTTGGAACCGTTTACAAGTAGTGTCCGGGACTACGGCCCGGTTAGTCATGGGAAGGTTGCTTGGAACCGTTTACAAGTAGTGTCCGGGACTACGGCCCGGTTAGTCATGGGGAGGTTGCTCGTAACTATTTACAAGTAGTGTCCGGGACTACGGCCCGGTTACCCGTACGAAAAAACAGACCCATATTGTGACCCAGACTATGACTGTATTTTCTCCCACTATTATGGCCCATAATGTCCCGTTATGGCCATAATAATGACCCGAATTTAACACCAGAATTTCAAGTCAAGACTCAAAATATGAGTGAAATTAGTTAAGACTCATAATGTTCCCGTTATGGCCATAAAAATAACCCAAAATCTAACACCAGAATTTCAGATGAAGGTGATATTATGACCCATATTTCAGCTGTCCTTTAGAAAAAATACGGGTGTTGTGGGGATTCGAACCGTAAATCTTCTGATTTCCAGTCAACCGCGTTAACCACTCGGCCACGACGACTTCTTACTTGCTATGGTTGTAAAAAGTAGTAATATAGAAAAGAAAAAGAGGCGCGGAGGGGAGGGGGGGGGGTTGCAAGAATTCTTAAAATTTCAAGATTGGAAGCAATACATAATAATAACAAAATGAATGAGTTCGGCCTTTAACTTCAATTATGCTGAAAAATGTTATCTGGGGATATTCATTATTCACGACCATATCTAACTATACTCATGACTCTATTTATTTTTTGTCAAGTTACTTTAATTCAGAAAAAAAAACGTTAAATTCAATATTATAGGTCAAAAAAATGCAAGTATGACCCGGATTATGGTTTAAAATTATGGGTGATAATTTTGACCCAAAACTTTGAAATTTTGACCCGGATTATTGGTCTAATTTACGTGTCTGGGTCTAAATAAGCCATAAACTTCATTTTACGGCCATAATATGGGTAATTTATGGGTGGAATATCGCTTACTTCTTCGTACGGGCATGACTGTATTTTCTCCCACTATTATGGCCCATAATGTCCCGTTATGGCCATAATAATGACCCGAATTTAACACCAGAATTTCAAGTCAAGACTCAAAATATGAGTGAAATTAGTTAAGACTCATAATGTTCCCGTTATGGCCATAAAAATAACCCAAAATCTAACACCAGAATTTCAGATGAAGGTGATATTATGACCCATATTTCAGCTGTCCTTTAGAAAAAATACGGGTGTTGTGGGGATTCGAACCGTAAATCTTCTGATTTCCAGTCAACCGCGTTAACCACTCGGCCACGACGACTTCTTACTTGCTATGGTTGTAAAAAGTAGTAATATAGAAAAGAAAAAGAGGCGCGGAGGGGAGGGGGGGGGGGGGTTGCAAGAATTCTTAAAATTTCAAGATTGGAAGCAATACATAATAATAACAAAATGAATGAGTTCGGCCTTTAACTTCAATTATGCTGAAAAATGTTATATGGGGATATTCATTATTCACGACCATATCTAACTATACTCATGACTCTATTTATTTTTTGTCAAGTTACTTTAATTCAGAAAAAAAAACGTTAAATTCAATATTATAGGTAAAAAAAATGCAAGTATGACCCGGATTATGGTTTAAAATTATGGGTGATAATTTTGACCCAAAACTTTGAAATTTTGACCCGGATTATTGGTCTAATTTACGTGTCTGGGTCTAAATAAGCCATAAACTTCATTTTACGGCCATAATATGGGTAATTTATGGGTGGAATATCGCTTACTTCTTCGTACGGGTAGTAATGGGAAGGTTCGCAGTTATTGTTATGTTATCATAACATTGTTTTGTAGAAACTGGGGGAAATAAAATGGGGAATGTTGTTATTTTAAGGTTTTCTTGCGTTGTTTGTTGCTTAAAAAAAAAAAAAAAAGCTCGGACCGTCGTCTGTTTGTGCTCAGTAAGTCTGTCTGTAAGCCCGTCCGTCGTATGTTTGTGCTCAGAAGATCTGTGTGTAAGCCCATCCATTAATTTAAAATCACATCTAGTTGTTTTTGCCTTTGTCTAAACAAGGGTACACCGATATCCCCCCTCCTTTTCCTTATTTTGGTTGCCCTCGCGTAAGCCTGTCTGTAAGCCCATCCATCAGATCTAGTTGTTTCTGCCGTTGTCTAAACAAGGGTACACCGATATCCCCCCCTTCCCTGCTTTTGGTTGCGTTCGCGTCGGCCATCTTGGCCAAGCCTCGTTTTCGATTTACTCTACTGTATTGCTTTAGCAGTGTTAGTAACTCCACCCAACCAATAGTATTGGCAAATCAAGCAACCTGTGGCTTGCTGCCCTGTGGCTTGATATCAGTAACGTGGATTGCTTTAGCAGCGTGGTAACTCCACCCATCCATCTCTTTTTGGCATTTGTTTTTATTAGTGGAACCATATTGGCAAATCTAGTTGTTTTTGCCTTTGTCTAAACAAGGGTACACCGATGCCCCCCCCCCCTTCCCTGCTTTTGGTTGCGTTCGCGTCCGCCATCTTGGACAAGCCTCGTTTTCGATTTCATGTTTAAAGCTACTTATCAAACCGATTGCTGCCCTGTAGCTTGATATTTGACGGCGTGGATAGTCTTAGCAACGTGAAAGCCGTGTTTCTGACCATGCATTTTTTTTTAAAAGTGCGGTCGTTTTAGCAAATCCGGTAACCTGTGGCTTGCTACCACGTGACCTGATATATTGAATGGTTGAAGTAATGTTAGTTAGCTCTGACTATTTTTTTTTTTAGTGCAACTATATTAGCCAATCAGATTCGTTCCTTGCTGCCACGTGATCTACTCGTATTGTATGTATTGTATTGCTTTAACTACGTTAGCCCTTATCTTCCATTCATGTTATTTAGTATTTGAAAAATTTATCTTTCTTTTAGCTCTTGTGGGGTTGGGGATTTAAAAAAAAATAAGGCTTTATGCCATTGGGGATATTTAATTAGGTGTCTGTTCGTTCGTCGCAACGGACGTCTGTCCGTCCGTCTTTATTTAATTAGTTTAGGTTGCCACCATAGATCCTGGTTGGATATGATGGGAGTTATACAGCCAGCCTTTGTAATGATGACCGGTTCACGCATTATCCGCTATGTGGAGGAGATAGGTGTATTTCCTCTCTTACATTGGCAGCTCCCTGTAATTTTCATCCTAAGTCATCAGTATGGACTGTGTGAGATCAGTTTGGACACGAGGACTGTGGTGTATGCACGCTCGGACCAGAGAATGTGGAGAGTAGGCCGTATGGAACCGGAAAGGCTCTCTCATGTGGGGTGGGTACAATCCCACATAGGCAGTATTACAGTTCATGAACAATATCGCCAGTATTCGCCATCTGCTCGTCAGTATTCCAAGTATTTTACCGCCCATCACTGCGAAGGACTTTGTGTAAGGAGCGCTGGAGTGTAGTTAATACGGACTGGGTACCCGTGTTGTTTGCTTTGGACTTGCTGTAAAGCAGTGCTCGAATTGGTTATTACGACTACCCAATCGTGACGTGACCTTCACCGGCAGTGACCTTCAAGTGACCTCAGGACGACCGGGGGTACAAGGATTCTACAAACTCTACCTACATCCCAGGCAACTTTTCATAAACTGTGGACATTTGTATTTTTGTGAATTTTATTATTAGTTAGGGCTTAATTTTTAACGTGGCATGTATGTATCATATCGTATATTATTCATTTAGTAATACAGCGGTATTTCAAAATTCCAAACAGTCATCCTTTATTATTTAAACATTTTAAAATTCGTCCGTCATATTGGACAAGTTTTCAGTCAAGGGACATACACTGCTGTATTGCGTCGTCCATCGGTTCATTTGGGCCATTTTGTGTGTACGTTTCTTGCGTGAGTGTTAACAAAGGACTGCTTCAGGTACAGGCTGGAGTAGTGCTTCTAACTTAAATTAGATAGGAAGTTTTAATTTAAAAAAAAAAAAATTAAAGTTAAAAGGCAGAAATTTAAATAACAAATTAGTAATAATGTTTTTGGACATTCAGTTCGACCGTACGAACTCTGTGGATGGTTAAAGTTTGCTTAAAGTTAAAGAGGACATTTTAGAATTAAAGTCTTAAAAGGGTGCATGATGAAATTTTTGATTAAAAAAATTTATGCCCGAGTTTATTCAGGAACCGGATAAGTATTTAATGAGACGCCGAGGATGTCTCAGGGTGCATTTTAGAATTACGCACTGAAAGGGTGCACGATGAAAATTTTTATTAAAAATTAGGCCTGAGTTAATCCAGGGATCGAATCAGTGCTAGACAGAAGACTGAGGATTTCTCAGAAAGCAGTGCGTGCTAAATAAAAATAAGCTAAAAATACAGCCAACACCAGTAAATAATAAGCATGCGTGCATATGCAGTTTATTTATTAGATATACACATGAAAGATACACACATAAAAGAAATTATTAGATAAGAGCACACTTAGAGTTAAAATAAATAAAAATAAATTAAGGATCACACCAATGCAAATACACACAGGATAAATAAAAGTCAACACCGTTTAAGCGAGTGCATTATATATACAAAGTCCATGAGCTCCGTGGTAGTTTATAATTTGGTTCTATTCTAACATTATCTCAGAATCAGCTGAGTATAATGTCCTCTGACCACCTTAAAGTTAAGGTTTTTCAGTACGAACAAAATTAATCTCAAGATCAGCTGAGTTTATTGTCCTCAGACCACCATGAAGCTTTGTCAACTAGCTAGGTAGGTGCAGAAAAGGTCACTGTACATCAGTGCTTCACATGCAATATCTACAACATAAAGTAGAAAGTGTTAAAAGTAAGCTAAAGTAATTTAAAGTAAGATTTACAGTAAGTAGAAACACCAAAAGTAGGCCAAAGTAATTTGGGATAAGCCTCCGAGACGAATTGGCACGTCGCTACCGGGTATTAAAATAATTGTCAATTTTAAAACTTAAATTGATTGATTATTGTAATTATTTAAGTTTATTTGATTTATTGTATACGCCTACGTCAATCTTAGGGTTAGGTCTTGTCATTGTTATCAATTTTTATCTTTCCTATTTTTGATAAAAAAAATGCGATTTCTTATTGTTCATTTAAATTTGGGGACAAATTTTTAAGAAAACGGGGAGTAATGTGAAGAAATCGCTTTCTGATAGTCAATAACCTGCTCAGAATTGAATTAATTGATGTGATTGTTGTGATCGGTCACAGGTCATTGTGACGTATGACCGGTCACGTCATCGCAGCCACGTAGGCGACGTCACGGCATCTCGTGAGCCGTAGATCGAAGCATAAGAATAAAGAAGAGATACGGTACTGAGACGGATAAGACGTGTTTTTATAAATATCTGCTATTTTAGGAGATATTTGTGTTTTGTCCGTGATTGTCCGTCCGTGTCTCAACTATAAAAATCAAATAATCATTTCTGTCACACAATGATTCTCAACGCCAACAGCCAGGTTGTTTTATAGCGCAAACAAAAATATTGTTGGCAACTAAGCACCAGCTGGGCCACTTCATTCAAACCATAACTTCATAAATATATGCCATATTGCTTGAAAAGCTGGGGGCAAATTAACTAGACTTGCCACAAAATTTTAAATCTGAAAAAAGTGAACGTATCAATACCAGATGAAAGTAGGTACACTTATCACAAGCGAAGATTGCGTTAAACATTGAATATGGATAGAGAATTCATAGGTAATGCTTACCCACTTTAGGACCGACAGGGTCGGCAAAAACAAGATAAGGTATTCCATTAGGTAGTTCTCCCTTGACCAATTTATCTTCAATTTGTTGTTCGTAAGCATCTTTCTGGCCTTCGTCAGATGCGGTTAGAACCACCACATCCCAATACGGAAAAGGAAACTGACTCTTATTCTTTCCTAAAAAAATAAATAAATAAATAATGAAAATGGCCTGTGGATTACTAAGATGTGCAGATGAAACAGTTCAATATCAAAGTTTTCAATGCAGATATCCAGAAAACAGATTTCAACTTTTGTGGCAAGTAAAACATGCAATGGGGTTCACAAAGAGACCCTATCACAAAAAAATTCCACCGAACTTGGAACCTGTACTGTTCGTGACAATACAACTGGCAGCCCAAAACAACGCGACAGTTGTGAAAAGACCAGTTGCCTATTGTTCACTATCTTTTACTCTTATATTATCCTATTATCCACGTGGCGTTCCATTCTTTTATACTACCATTTCCCCATCTCGAAATCTGTTTCGTCCCCTTCCTTCAGTGCTTAAACCTACCGCACCCATCGAATGTTTTTTATACTCCCGAATTTTAAATATCTCCTACATGACTTGCTCCCCCCGCCTAGAAGTTTCCATTCGCAAATTTGAGCACCACTAAACTGAACACGTGTCAAAATAATTTTTTTACAGAAAAAAGGTTGCATACATAAACTTTTTCGATACCCGTTCTATCGCATATGCAAACAAAGTTCCCTATTTGACCAAAATAGTTAACCTTGCTGAACAATTTGCTTTACCTTTGACAAATTCAATCTGAATAAACAATATGCGCGATTGACCTGCTAAGGCAGTCAACGCATCAAATGTAGGTATAATGAATAAAATACAAAATTACCTCGAATACTAGAATACTTCTGCAGTATTTCACGCGTTGCTGATGCTATCGTCATCCTCTTCCTGCAACACATAATATAAATTGCAGCATTTAAATAACAGAGCTCTTTCAAGAACAAACTGTCATGCGTCTCTGCAGCATTGACAAGTGCTCTTAGTTGTGATTCTACCAAACCCGATATTCACAAAACTAGAATTACCAGTGGACAGCAGCAGCAGCAGTGCAAACAATAAAAACTGAAATATGAAAGATATCTACCAAACTTCCTTTCATAACTCATACGCCAACAAGACAATCGCAGACTGCACATCCCCCCGCCGCGCTAATCTACACTATATATATTTTCTTCCCTTATGTTGTATGCACAGTGCTGGGTGTAGAACCCTCTATTGAGGTCACTGCAGTGCTTTGCGTCCCAATCATCAGAGTTGAACCATGTTTCTCAGAGTTTCTCCCCTCGAATCAACTGACTGACCGGCATGACGGGGCCTCAACGGTTAGCTACTCCGTCGCGTTGGGTTACAAAGCAGCTCTTCATTTTTTGAACGTCATTCACTTCCTTGGGTATATCTTTAGTGTTTCTCTGCCCATGTCTTATCATTACGCTTCAGCCACAACCAATTGGACGCTCGCTCAGCCTGATCTTCACACTCGCACCTCAAGTCTTTCCTCTCCCTCCCTTGCAGACCTAAAACCTTGCACATGGACCACACCGATCTACATACGAAACCGCGGCATCCTATCTCTACTGGTTCCACGCTTTATAGCCTCTTTCTTCACAGTCTTTCCTCAGCTCTTCATACTTGGTGCGCTTCCTTTCGTTTGCTTCTTCTGCACGGCTTTCCAACGGGTCTGTCAGTTCAATTTACAGGATCTGTTTCGTGCTGCAGGACCATGTAACGATATCGGGCCTGGGATTTGTTGTACACACTTCCTGCGGAAATGCAAGACGGTTCTTCAAAACCACCCGTATCTGCCAATCATTTGCCGTGGCTAACACTCCCGACTGACACTTGCTGGCATGCTGCTTCTCCCCTCCTGCTTTCACAAACTTAATGAGCCGTAGAGCTGACGGCCTCGTCTTGTTTTGTGCATTGATCGCTCTGTCCAGAACGGCAGCTATTTCTTTCAGTACAGTATCATGTCTCCACCGGTATCTTCCCTGGGATAGGGCCACTTTGCAGCTGGAAAGAATGTGTTCCATAGATGCTCTTTCTCTGCACAGTGCGCACTTGTCATCGTCTGTCACCTTCCAGAACTTCAGGTTTGTCGAAGATGGAAGCAGGTCGTACACGCTCCTCGCAGGAATGAAAGACGCACTTGTATGGGCTTCCTTCCACCTGGGTTTACTTGTTTCCTCTAATCCTCGCCTTCCCTGTCGCACTCTTCCAAGCAATTCCCGGAATCTTATTCTACTCTCCGTCTCTTGTATACTCTCCTGTACTGACCACTTTCTGCTACTGCGAATTGTCGTCCCTGCCTTCGATACTAGATCATCCCGCGAGTGCTGCAGCTGTATCTGTCCTCGCACTTCTTCCACCTTAAACTCTTCAACGATTGATGTCAGTGGGAGCTGTACACAACTGATATTGCTGTAGAGTCCGACAGAGAAAAAACTTGGTGGAACTCCGAGCCATTTTCGCAGGTATTTGCCATTTCTTGTAGTTTACTCACGGGAATGTCATACATCAAAACTGGCCAGCATAAACTCGGAATTACGCCGAATTGGAAGCACCACGCCTTGTATCTCCCAGGTACGCTTGCCGTTTCCATGCGATTTAGGTGGTCTTGGAGTTGCTGAACAACCTTTCTAGCATCCTCGGTATCTCGCAACGTACCGTCATACCACTTTCCGAGGCATTTCACGGGCTCTTCACTGATTGTCGGTATTCTCAGGCCTTGCAAATGGAAATAGTTCCTCTTGTCTATTGCACCTTTCTTGACCACTAAACTCCAACACTTCTTGACCTTGAATGACATTCCTGCCCATATGACTAGCTACTCTAGTTTTAAAAGGAACCATCTCCCTGCTTGTGGTTTGTGCGTGCAGATGGTTAAATCGTCCATAAATGCCTTCATGGGCTGCTGTCTCACTCCGTTTTGCAATATAAACCCTCTGGCTTCTCCGCTTTGGCTGTCTTGATCAGCAGGTTCATCGCCGATAGGAACAGGATGACAGATATTGTGCAGCCGGTAATGATACCAACTTCTAGGTTTTGCCACTCTGTTGTCGAGCCGTTAACTGTAAACCGGATCTTGAGTCTGTCTATGCATCTCGTGATAATCCACCGCAGCTTCTCAGGTATAGCGTACTGCCTTATTGCCTCTTTTATAAATGCGTGAAGGACAGAGAGGTAAGCGTTCGCTAGGTCGAGCCAGATCAGTGTTAGATCAGTTTTGTGCTGTCTGGCCTCTTTTAGCAACTGAGTAATTAGGTTGTGCTTCCAACATCCGGCGAACTCCTCCACGCCCCCTCTATGTACGGATGTTTCAATGTATTGTTTGGCTGTCATGTACTTCGTAAACCGCTTGGCTATGATGAAGAAAAATATCTTGCCCTCGACGTATATTTCCTTCTCTTAAGGTATAGTAAACAGCAAAGTCCAAATTGTGAAAAATCGCCAAAATTACACTTTTTGAAAAAAAATAACAAAAACAACCTGACTTTGCACAACTACAAGTTATATACTTTCTATCTTTAGGGTTTTATTGGTCTACTGTGAATAGTATCAAAGATACAGCCTGGACAAACTTGTCTGAAAAACAACAAAGTCTAAATTGTAAAAAATCGCCAAAATTACAATATAAAAAAAATCGAAAAATAACCTGACATCGCACAACTTCACTTTATATACTTTCTACCTGTAGGGTTTTATTGGTTTACGATAAATAGTAACAAAGATACAGCCTGGAAAAACTTGATCTAAAGTCCAAATTTTCGAAAAATCGCCAAAATTACACTTTTTAAAGAAATCGAAAAATAACCTGACGTTGCAAAACTACATTATATATTCTTTCATTCTCCGAGATATGGTATGCCTGCGATCAATGGTTACGGAGATATGGCCTGGTCAAGGTACCCTAAGAAAACGACTAAGTCCAAACATTTCAAAAGTCGTAATTATTTGGGACACTTTTATCAATACCAGCTACCACCTACTGGTACGAACATCCACCGGTATTTCCTTTCATACTTTATGACGAGATTTCAAATTTTCTTTTACATGCTGAACAATTGATGAGTGCGTGACCTCTGAAAAACCTACAACACGGACGTATTTATTTTTGAATGCTATGGAGACTAAAATTTTATTTACTAGTGGTCTTACTGGTAGGAGGTAGCACCCCAAGAAGCGGCTCGCTACTGGGGTCGGTGTACTGATTCAATTCCTCAACATATAACGATATACAAGTCAACTGCGCTCGCTCTGAAGCATCTCTGTGGCGATTTTGTGCGCGGTATAAACATACAGTCTTTACTGGCATTTGCTAAAGGCCCTCAAAGTATAAGCTCTATTCTAATGACTGAACACCCCAATATTGTGAATAATGAACACTTCCTCCAGCCCCGACGCCAGGTTTCTCTGTGTCTAAGCACCCCTGATAACTGAACACGAGCAGGCATGTTTACCAATCGCGTTAATTGCATTGCTGAAGTCACCCAGGGGATTAATTGCACCTAAGACAGGGTGGTCAAACGCACTAACAATGGACTGTTTTCTGAGATGGTAAAGCGAGGACAGTAAAGCGTTTAATGCCGTGATCAACATGGAATATCTCATCAATGGATTGATCCTTGACAATGATCAGAAAAAGAAACAGACGTGCCTTACAGACTTCTTCGCGTTAAAGAAACCATCGGAGTAAATTGTACATTGTGTAGAAGCAAGCTGAACTATCTAAAAAAATAGTTTTGAAGACTATAGACAGCTCTTTATTTTAAGGACAGAAATTACTTGGTTTCAATAAGCAGCTGATTGAAAATGTGAATTCAAAGGTATACTAGTCATCAATCGTGTTTTTAACCTTGGTTTTGAAAAATTTCCGCGAAAGTCCGATCCTAAAAACAAAATCTCTATTTCATGAATACCCGCGTATAATGAACATTTTTCCCGGTCCAAAAAGTGTTCACTAAACAGAGGTTTTGCTGTATATGACTAAATATTTTACAGAAAATCAATAATCTCTTTATTTAAGTTTTTGGTCACTTGACTTCGGTAACATGACATTTACAGCCCGGAACAAAAAAAAACGTTTGACAGCTGAGTCAGGAAGCTGACTTTTCTGCACCTCAAACAAAAACAAAAGATGTGCAGCCCATTAAAAATTGTGCCTGTTTTGCGAAAAAGGGCATAAGCCAGTTCACGGTTTCGAGTGCCCATACTCAGTGGAGGAAACTCGCAGGATTCCAGTGTGGAAAAAACAAAAAGAAACAAATAGGAAAAATACACTAAAAGTTGATTTTCTCTACCATGGTGTATCTATAAAGTGTAAAAACTTCATAGAGATGTGTGAAAAATTATTTATGACATTATTATAATGGGTTTCTAACACAAAAAAGCACTATATCTATTTCAAAATGATTTTAATGTATTTCTCAACTGATTTCTCTGTTTCTCTCCTTCCATGTTTCTCCAAAAAAACTGGAATCCTTTGGGTAAATCTCGTAGACGAAACTTTGGGCACATTCTTTTCGGCCGTCTCTGAAAATAGAGACACTCTCGGAAAAACCGAGTTCTTTTGTACAATTTCTCGTTATCTACAAAGGGTTTTTGTCTCCGAATAAGTTTAGAAACAAGACTTTGGAAATATAAACAAATGTACTTTTACAACTTCTTTGCCCAAATGTATATGAAATATAGATATTTACGAGTACAAATTGAGTTCCAGGAAGATTTTAGACTTGACTGCACCACGTAAAGTTAAATACAAGAGGACCCAAAGATTTAAGTTCAATAACTGCAGATTGAGTTTGAATCTCATCACCGTTGCGACTTCTGAAGTGGTAGGGACCTTATCAGGTAAAACAATACTCCATCGATTATCATGGGATATATTTGTTGGCATAAAAATGACACATTCATCTCAAATAAGTACCAAATAATCAGGTTTGTGTTTTTGATTTCTCGATTTTTAGATTCTCAATTTCCTGAGAGGATAAAAGAGTACGCCTAATCACACTTTGGGTGTTTTCAATAAAATGCGCAATTTTGAGTGCAATGGAACCATGCAAAAGATGAAAGAAATGACAGAAAAAATATTGCTAAAACAGCTTATACTCGGGACATAGGTTTTAAAATAGCATACGCGTTGTTAAAAAACAAGTTTGCTCTTTGGTCCAGAGAAATTATTTTGTATTCAAAACGCAAACTTGCTGCGCATTTTATTCGGAACGCCCAAAGTGTGATTTGGCTTATGTACCCTTTGATTCCACTCATACTGCGCATAAACTTTCCGTAAATTTTGAATAAGAGAGACGGGGTATACAGAATTCATGCCTAAGAATGATTTTTTTAAAGAAATCATGATTTTTTTATTTTTATTTTTTTACTTAAATCGGATTTTTTTTTATTTAGATCAAACTCGGAAAATGAAAGCACAGAACGAAAAAATACCACACTTTTAACAATTTATTGCAGATGTCATTTACTGCAGATCTCTTGTAAGACATTTCTAATTACATTCACATATGACAATATCTCCGATAACTATCCGCACATTCAATTGTTCAGGTGACTGTCGGCAAGTTCAATTATACAGATAACTGCTCACAGATTCAAATGTCCAGATAACTACGCAAGTTCAACTGTTCATTTATTGAGCGATCTGTAAGAAAACGCGACTTTTCCTGTCTTTTCAACAACACTAATACTTCGTTTGCACACACACGGGATAGAGACATGCTTGACCAACAGCGGAGTAGTTGCAGCTACCGGCACTGACCCTCTGGTGAAGTTGACCCTCATAAGCCAAACAATGGACGGCTTCATACCTCTAACAGAGACAAACACGAAGTAATTCAAGGAACAGCTGACTCGAGGCTAAGAACGAGGTGACAGGTGGAATGGAACAATTTATGGTTTTTATTACCCAAGTTTTGTGGTGTGCGGCAGCGCAACTTCATCGAGCAACATGTAAAAGAACAGTCAAAAACGCTTATAACCCTTACCTTACAAGTTACTACAAGTTCCTACAACTTATGCAATAATGAAAAGAAAAAAGGCAACTACGGTAAACGAAATGATGAATTTGGGAATGAATAGTCTACTTGCAACTGCGCCGAAACATCGGACTGCCTGGTTTGAATCAGTACTTTATGTTTGACATGCTTAGATGAAAAACAATGCTTTAATTTCGTTTGAAGACCACATCTTCTTATCAATCAATGATACTGGCTCACTTTCCCTTGTTTGCACTGGTCTGAGGCATATAAACGAACACCTGTCATGTTGTACTTATAGTGATATAGTGATTGGGAGAACATAAATGCTTGCACCAGTACACGAGTACAGGCAACCAGATCTGAACAATCAGTCAGTTGACTGCTTATTTCTTTATGCATAATTTATTACAATGAAACAGAAGAACTCTTGTTTTAAAAATGAATAATAAAGGTTGTGGTTTTTAACAACCCGTATGCTGTTTTAAAAATTCACTATAAAGTTTTAACAAATTAAGTTCAAGTTTTAATTTCTTTATATTCCCAGTATCAGCTGTTTTTGCGATATTTCTTCCATATTTTTCTATCACTTCTTTCATTTTTACCCGGTTCCCTCGCAGTCGAAATTCAAAATTCGAACACCCAAAGTCTGATTTGGCTTTTTTCTACGGTCTTAGCTCCGAGAAGCAGTACGCTACAAAGTTTCCACGCACCGCTTCAAGCCTCGCTATTTAACGATAAGCAAGTCAACTGCGCTCGCTTTGAGGCACCCCCGTGGCTACTTTGTGCGAGATTCAACGACCCATAAGTCTTTATTGGTAATTGTTACAGAACCTTAAAGTACAACGGTAAAGCTATAGAACTTCTGTATTACTCTTTCTTTAAAAGAAAATAATACGGAGATAACCACAAATCTCCCGCAATATTTGGCATTTGTTTGTATACAGGGACATACTTTGTTACGTAAAAAGGTAACACTGTTTTTTTTTTGCAATTATGGACCAAAATATTTTGAAATGATATTCCAAAAAGAACGTAAAAAATAAAAAGTCAAACATTGTGGGTGTACAAAATAAATTTATATGTAATTCTGCACCTATCAACTATTTTAGTGAATATTTTACAAATAAATTATAACCCCCTTTATTTAAATTTTTGGTCATTTGACTTTGGTCACGTGACATTTAAAGGCCAGAATATAAACAAACATTTGACAGTTGGGTGCGGAAGCTAACATTTCTGCACTTTTATGAACAAATAAAAGATATACAGCTCACTAAAAACTGTGCCGGTTTTACAAAAAAGGGCATATTGGGCATGAACTTTCTGTAGATGTTTGAATAATAGGGGCTAGTATGCAGGATTCTTGCCTCAGAACATATGAAGTTTATCCCTATTAGTGGAGCAATGGAAGGCTTCGGAGCTCTGACATAGAGATATACGATGTTATATAAGTCAGAGCTGACTCGGAGATACTACGGTTCGGTCTGGGCCTTGAACGAGTGTTTGTAATTTTAGAATCAGAATCAGATTTGTTAAAACTCATTGCAACCGTCAGGTTGAAAAATCATAGTACATACATAAATACATTACTTGTTAGCATCTTGAAAAAAAAAAAGAAATAATATTTAGTGATAGTTAAAGTTATGAAGAAGATTCGTTACAAGTTTTAAAATTATAAATTTGCAAGTTTCGTTGCCTCTTTCAGTTTTAGTATTGTATTCTAATTGTTAATATTTTACCTTGGTTTAATCCTGTAGGTTAAATAAGCAATATGGTATGAGAGAGTTTTTGCATTTGGCGGTTCTTATTTGTGGTAAAGGAAGTTTATTGGCTGATCTTAGAGTATGGTTCATATTTCGGGGTTTTGGTAGGAGTCTGTGTAAGACGTTGTTTGGGTTCTGCATTTGTATAAAGAACTTCTAGCACAGTCGGAGTCTTCTTTCTTTTAGGGATATTAGGTTACTTTTTTCAATCACAGCTTCATAACTTAATTCTGGAATATTACTTTAAGGGCTCTCTTCTGTACTTCTTCTAGTGTAATTTCTTGTTCTTTTGTGATAGCTGTACTCCAAGCTTGTACGGCATATTCTAGTTTAGTGCGTATTATGGCTTTGTAAAACATAGTTAGGTCAGTTATGTTGACTTTTGCTCGTTTTAATTGTCTCATGTAGTGAAGCTTTGATGTTGAGCTTGAAATTATATTTTGCACATGGATATCTCATTTAATGTTGCTTTGGATTGTGAGGCCAAGCAGTTTCTGTACTTCCACCAACTTCTGTTATCACTGGTTTTCAACCGCTCTACTATATTTTTGTAAAAGGTTTCTCTTAGTTTCCTGTTCATACGGTTTATTTTAGTCCTCACTTTTTTTTAACGTGTTGAGGTCTCCTTGTGCTTTCACTGATTGCCTTAACAGAAGCATTTCTTTAAATACTGAGTTAACCCAGGGTTTGTCTTTCGTGTGAGTATTGATTGTTTTCATTGGGAAATGTGTACTTATGAGATCCTTCATTATTTTGTTGAACGTTTCAAATTTTTCTTGGCACGTTTGTGCTCTAAAAACACAGGTCCAGTTAATTTTTTTCAGGTGATATACAAATAGTGCTTTTTCATTTTGTCCTTTCACTCTTACGGATTTTGTCGTAGTATATCCTTTTGGATTATTATATATAGGTTTTGGTGTTACAATAAATGATTCATGGTCTGATCGTCCAAGGCTTGGTCTTATCTCTGCATCACTGTAGTATTGAGAGAGGTTAGTGAAACATTTATCAAGGCTGTTTTCTCCTCTCGTTGTCTGTTTAACGATTTGTTTAATGTTTCTGTTTACGATATGTTTATCTCTAAAGGCATTAAAGTCTCCTAGTATAACGATTCCGCTTGATGTTTGCTCAGTTAAACATTTGTCAATTCCTTCCAACCGGTGTGGTTTTAATTCAAATTGGTTTGCTAATGGTGGGTGGTATACGACACATACACAGATTGCTGTAGCTTCTCTGGGTAATTTAGCTGGTCTGATCCCAATCCAAATTGATTCTATTTCTTCATTTTCTAATCTTTCCAGTCTCTCGAATGGTATATTTTCTTTTATGTACAGGCATATTCCCCCTCCTCTTTTATTATTTCTGTCTTTTCTTATCATCTGGTAACTGTCTATTTGTGGTGGATCTTCGGGTGTATCTTCAGTTAACCATGTTTCAGTTATTGCACAAATATCGATGTTGTTTATCTGTAGTTCACATGATAGTTCGTCTATTTTGTTGTTTAAGGATCTCATGTTTGAACAGAACAGAACGGGGAAGTTATATCTATTCTTTGTGTGTGTTTTTGTTTCTTTTTCTCTGGTTGCTATTGTATTATAATACTTGTACGTGTGTTGGGATTTTCATTTCTTCTCACACTTTCGCCCCTCTTTATCATAAGGTCTTGTTCCCCATTCGCTTTCCTTCGTTTAAGTTCCTCGATGTGTCGCTTATTTTCCTTTCTTGTGGCGTCATATCTGGAGAAATAAATGTATTTTGGAAGGTTGGTGACTCACGCAGCCGTTTGGCATTCTGGAGGATTTTTCTCTTTTGTTCAAGTTTTCAATTTAATCAGGAGTGGTCGTGGCTTATTTGCTACACTGCGGGTTGCTGTACCTAGTCTTTTGGATTCTGTTACTTCTATATCTTTTGTTTCAATGTGCCGGCATATATCTGTCAGCTGTGATAGTAGGTGGCCTTTTTCTGTTAATCCGTATATAACAAGGTTCGTTTTTCGAGCTTCTCGTTCATTGAATTCTCTAAGTGAATCTATCAATTGTTTTGGTTGTGTTGCCTCGTTTTGTGTAACTCAGTGTTACGTTCTATTGTTTCTTTAATTTCTTTAGACACACTGTTTAATTCTTTCACTTTGCTTGCATATGATTCCATCATGTTGGGGCTAGTTTTGAGTATTTCTTTTGCTACTTCCTCGGTTTTAGTGACCCGTGTATTGTTTGTCGTTGTGATTTGGGAAATAGTACTGTCAATATTTTCTAACCGTGATTCGATTTTTTTCATTTGCTCTTCCCTTCCCGTGTATCCTATTGTTGTTTGGGTTCTGTGTTTATCTTCTTGTGAGTCCCTTCTGTACTTACTGCATATTTCTTCATGCTTAGGTACACACTTCTTACATATAAACAGGAGAGCATTCGCATTACTCGTTAGAATGCTGAAGTCTTGACAGGTGATATCGGCACATTCAGTACAGAACAATTTGTTGCATAGTTCACATCCTAAGTGTTGTCGTACCCTTTTATTGCACATATCACATTGTTTTTGCTGCCTTTGTTTGGTCTTTCTCATTTTGATTGCTTGTCTTTTTTTGTCTAACTTTTTGTTGTGGTGCGTCATTGTCTTTATTGGTATTGAAGGCGTTAGATGTTGATGTTAAGTCCATTTGTTGTATTATTTTGGTCATTCAAGCCGAAGTTTCCGTTGTCAGTTTTCCTTTGTAAAAACAATTGCTTTATTGGTGTTGTTTTGTTGTTTTCAATCGTTCGTTGAATATAACAGTGGCTGCACTCGTTTTGGTCAGTGTTTCGTAGTTCAACGCATTTTTTTTTTTTTCTTGCAAATTTCACATGTTGCTAGCTTTGATGGCATAATCTTGCTTCCCAGTGAGCGATAATGACAGACTCCGGGGTATGCCTGCTCTGCAATTTTTAACTCCTTTTATTTCTGTTTTCTTCTGGGGCAGATGTCAGTAAATAGTCTATTTTATAAACTATAAATTATTTTAACTTTCTTTGTTAAAATATAAAAGTTTTTCTTCCTTAATACACGTTTTATTTCATAAAAAGCTACAGTTTTCGAAAAGTATTGCTACAAGGACGAGACAGTAATTGGAACAAATTTATGGGTTTTTAATGATTTTAGGGAAATATCCCTCAACTTACACGTGAACAAATATGTAGCATCGACAGAAGAAGTCTAACCAAACATTGCTAATACAAAACACAGCAACTTCCCAGTATACGGACATTAAAATACACAAAAGTATAAATTGTGTTTCTAAGGTAAACAATAGACAAGTTTGGGACATAAAATATCGGCCTGAACATGAACCAATCACAAACAGCGTTACAACCGATGTCCCAGAACATGACCCAATCACAAACAGCGTTACAACCGATGTCCCAGGACAAAGATGGCGACGTCAACAAATAAACAGCGGATCAATCTGGCTTGTTTTATTAACTTTTCTCTTGAACAACAAATGATACTTTCAATTTTATGTTACAATATTATGAGATACACTTTCCCAAGTATGTGAATCTAAGGATAACCGATAGTAAAATGAGTAAAGCAGGTTTCAGCCTATCTGCGTCAAATCTCTCATTCTACCCTCCGTCCCATTCTACGGTTTGGGCCTTGTATAGGTATAAGCCAATTCGCACTTTTGACTTTTGCCGAAAAGTTTTTGCGTTTCGGCTGAATTGAGGTGGGATAAGGATATAAAGAAATGATATGAAAAAAACGGCAAAAATCAACAAAATTCCATTTTGCTAGAACCATATTCACATGTTGGTTATTAAAGGGACTGAATAATATGTAAAATAGTTTTTAAAAGATCATATAATGGCTTTATAAATTCGAAAGTATGCATGTTGAAAGAAAATTAGAATTTTGATGTTTTTCCCCTTATCATTTCTTTATAATTTATCCCCCAACATTTTCAGTCGCAACAACACCTTCACCGGAAAAAACCGAAAGTGCGAATTGGCTTATTAGAACCGGAAACCGAAAATGAAATATGATAGTGTTTACTTGCTTATTATTTTCAGTTAAGGGGCAAAGCTTTAAACGGCAATTTGAAGTGGCATCAAAAAACCTCCCATATGTGCAGAATTAGTCCTTCATTTTTTTCCGAAATTTGATTATCGCCCATGCACTGTGGCTATGTACTGAGCAGTGTGATATATCGTTTCATGTTTAATCGCGTTGTTGTACAACTAGCCAACCTCTTCGGAGCTTCGGTCCGAAACCTTTTTACTCCGTACACTCACTGGGGATAACACAAAAATAATGCTCATGAAAGAGCGGAACTACTTTTAAAAATATCCACCCACTCTGTTTTTATGCATAACGGATAGACCTCATCAAAGATCAGCTGGTTTATAACAGGGGTTTATTCGAAAGTTCTGAACAGTTTACTAGCGTTTAAAATAACTGTTGTTAAGTTTTTAAAAAGTGCAGGCAAAGGAGTGTTTGGTAGACTTTCGAACAGGCCTTTGAATAACAGATGCATCAAACTCAAAATTCATTATGTTCACACAACTGTACGGAAGCTAAACTGGATGCTGTATCGAAGGCACATACATAAATTAGACATCTTCGACATGGAATGTCTCCACCGAATATGTGGTGTAAAACACCGAAGCCTTGAGACGAAATGGCAGTGAATGTATAATATCTAAACTTATTTGTAGTCAGTTGCTTTGGTTGGGTCCTATTAGGCGCAAGGAAAGCTGTATTCTATGGCCAACTGAAAGAGAGATATCGTCGTAACGACCGTCCGTGTCTTCGATACAAAGACGCTCCAAAGTTGCCATTGAGAGATAATGGACTAGGAACCATCAGGCCAAGTCCTGGAGTTTGTCGAGGCACATGTGCCATGAAGCACGAAAAGCAGAGACGAACAGATGGTCTCGCAGAGAAGTGTAGACTGAGGAGTAGCCTCACTGAGGAGAAGCTCACTCCGAGAGACAGACGGTTACAAGACGTGTGAGAAAATGTGTGAATTCAGAGCAGGAATGACTTCACATCACCACGTCCACAAGACTGATATTGTCTGACGTTAGTTGTTCGAAACATATGAGAGACCACACATACATATGATAAAATATTTTCATATTTATTAGAAACTCTGCATAGTCTACTAGAATTTAAGATAACAGTGGTTATTTTTTTCATATCAGATATAGTTTTACAGAATCAAATTATTTAGCTTTTGCATTATCTTTTTATTGAACAGACTGAACACATTTATGTAACACTTAAAAAGTACCTGAATAATTACCAGAAGACAGAAAAATGCTGAAGTGGCCTTTCATGGGAGAAATTCATCCTAATTTCTTTTTTGCTCTCGTATTTCTATATAAGAAACAGTTAAACGCTTCAAACTAGTATTATAGTATTGAAAATATAGCTGCATTGTTACAAAGAGGTTTTATAAAGCCATTAAACCATGTTTTAAGAGAGAAATAAATGAAACAAAAATTCGCACAAAGTTTGTTAAGTCAATTTAAAACATAATAAAAAATAAGAGTATTTAAAACTTATTCGTTATCCAAAACTTTTTGGAAAATTTTCCAATCTGTCTATTTAATCCTGAAAGAGATCTTTTTCCTGCAATTTATTCAATAATCAATTTATAAAGTTTATTTAAAGTTGTACAATCTAATTTTTCTATTTGGATAGATTTTTCAAGTACCTTTTTTAGGTAAAAGCTAGCGGCGGAAGCTGAAATGCAGAAAAGAATAGGAATACCTTTCTCTGAGTGGCCACTTTAAGATGCGACTATATCGTAGTAAGATGAAAATCAAGCCTTTTCTGCTGTCCTTTTCAAAACTGGTTAGTCATTTATCACATTTGATCTTAAAATATATTTTCGCTCACATGTGCATGACTGCCTAGTATTCTGATAATGCGAATTAACTGTCAGTTAGAAGGCACGATGAGGGGTTGTCACTAGAACAAATTGGTGGATTTTTATTGTCAAACGTTCATTTTTAATGTCTGCAGGGTTAATATCACAAGGTCTCATCACATTAATCAAAATAACAGTTATTGGTACCTTTTTCCAACAAATGAAAAATCGAGATGATAATTTTTCAAAACCTAAACCATATATAAAATTTTGACTGACTTTGTTGTAGATAAGGTCCAGAAGTTTTATTTTGTACCTTAAACGGTGATATTTCAGATGAACTTGGCCAGCCAGTTCGTTATTAGTTAGAAGCATTCAAAATAGTCAGATCTCCCCAGATCCAAATACTTGTTTTTTTTCTTTTTGTTGCACATTAAATCTAGGTTCTGAGCTGCTTTAGAAAATAGATGTTTGCTCTCAACAAATCTCAATTTCCAAGCCACAAAAAAAAAATTTTACCCTCCTTTTTGAATCAGAATATCTATTTTCAGATGTAATCCAGTCTGTTGTTAAAACAACTCAATGAAACGACCGATTCTCTCCCCGTAGCAACAAACCTCAGACCTGCCTTTTGCTTCGAAAGTCTTCAGACTCAGTCAAATTCCCTTCGGACCAGTAGGGACTTCTCTGTACATATATTTGTTTCTTGTTTAGAACGCTAAAAATGTACTCTTTTGTTCCGACTGACAGTAAAACAATGGCGTCGTTGTACTAAATTGCAATTATATTCTGGTGATAACTCGAATGAGTAGAAAATATCTGGAAAGGTGGTGTTAGTTTACTGAACATTGCAATTATGCCCTAGTTTAGTAGAAAAGATTCGTCCATAATTAATAGTTGAATAGGATTACTTACGGACAGCTGCATTAAATAAAACGACTTAGAGTGAACATTCAGCCAAATTGATTTTCCTTATCAGACATGTGTTGAGTAGTCAATGAGTGCAGTATTTACCAGCAGGTTAATGTCCTTTTTTATCACCAGAAAAAAGGAAAACAAAACAACAAATAAAAATGTGTATCTTGTGGCAATGAATACATACAAATAGATAAATAAATAAGTGTTTCAGAAAAAAGGTATATAAAATTGGAGGTGGGTTTGTTTGCCTGGTGGGCTACTTGCATGGCCATGGTCTTGTCTTCGGTAATGACAACCGCATTAAAGACTGTCAGTAAGATGAGCGGGTATATAAAAAAATGTAACACTAAAAGCATGTGAACGGTTGCGGAGAACAACTCATTAATGTACAAGTGTATAGGTATAAGTTCTAAAAAAAGAGTTTTGACATTTTGACAGCTTTTGTCATACCGCTTCACTATAAAGTCTTGCTAAGTCTAGAATCGAATCTCATGAACGGCTATAGAGATACGGCGCGTACAAAGTCTTAATTATACGAGTTCTCGCAATATTCAAAGCCCGCATTTTTTGCATTTCTTGAAAAGCTAGATTGGCCAGTGTTTTTGTTAAAACAAAAACGAATATGTCTCCCCCGCCCCCCCCAATCAGTCACGTGGAAAAAATTCCTTGCTTAAAATACAACATTGGCGAGCCCCAAAAAAAAAAAAATCGCCAAAAATACATTTTTACAGAAAATGAATGAAGAAAAACTTAGTAGTAAACATTTCCACTACATATGGTTCTTCTTGCCAAGTTTCAGCCTAATGGAACAAACTGTTTCGGAGATATCGCAACAATATGGCCAAAAAAGTAAAAATTCAAAAATTAAAAAAAAAAAATCGCCAAAAATACAGTTTCAAAGAAAATGACGAAAAACTTCGCAGTAAACATTTGCACTTTATGTGGGTTCTTCTTGCCACGTTTCAGCCTAATCCAACAAACTGTTTCGGAGATATCGCAACAATATGGCCAAAAAAGTAAAAAATCAAAAATAAAAAAAATTCGCCAAAAATACATTTTCCACGGAAATGAAGAAAAACTTCGCAGTAAACATTTGCACTACATGTGTGTTGTTCTTGCTACATTTCAGCCTAATCCAACAAACCGTTTCGGAGATATCGCAACAATATGCCCAAAAAAAGTTTAAATTCAAAAATTCGCCAAAAATACATTTTTACCGGAAATGACGAAAAACTTCGCAGTAAACATTTGCACTATATGTGTGTTGTTCTGCACGAACCCCCCCCCCCCCCCCCATCTATGTTCAAAAATTTGCCAAAAATAGAATTTTTGAGGAAACGAAAAAAAAAAATAACACGGGCATCATCTAGACATGTACCCCAATACGTATGTATGTTTTGAGAAAAATCGACTCATTAATTTCATAAGAACTCACTGCGGACAGACGGACGGACGGACACACTAAATGCTATATTCGTCTCCCTTAGGGGGAGACATGTAATTAAAAAATAGCCTGACCCAATATCGCACATCTCTACGATACGGTCTTTCTGTGTGCAAGAGAATTCAATCCTTTGAACGGTTACTGAAATATCACACCTAAAAACTGATCGCTGTGTAATCTCATATACAAAATGTCTTGCGCAGTTCAGCTATAGGGTCTTTTATGTGTACAAGATACGAGCCGAATTATTTGAATAATTATTGAGATGCAGCGCACTGTACAATTTCACAAAAAGAAGATCCGAAAATTTCAAAGTTTCGGCATCTTTAAGATTTCTTGACAAATATAGCCTATTTGTTGCACCTCCACTGTAAGGTCTTTCTGTGTGCAATAAAATAATCGAATCGTTTGAACGTGATCTTTTTTTTTCTTTTCTTAAACTGCTTTTTATCTTTCTACCTGGAGAAAGAAAAAAATTAACAACATTAGATCTGCTCTGTCACCTTAAAATTACGTATTAACAATTTTCTCTTTAGAAACGAAACTACATCACTACTAGTCCAGAGCACACAGATCAACGCTTTCTTTATCATACAGGCAGCATAATATTTACTTATGAAACATTCATAAAGCAGATAACGAAACGAATTATAACTCAGAAACTAACCAGGTTAAGCATCTCATAAGTACAGCCCGAAACTTCACACACAGGTTGAAAAGCATTTCCACTTGCACTGCAAATATTAACCGATGACGCGCCTCTTCTACGGTAATCAGTTCACTCAGCTTCAATATATTCAGGGGTCGTTCTGAGGCTCGGCGGAATCGACGGAAAATTTTAAGCAGGGAAATTTGTGATATTTTCGGCGCGAAGACAACCACAGCTAAAGCATACCAGGAACTGCAGTATGTTAATTAGCGACCTCCGAAGGCGCGAGCACGAAAAATTTAAACCTGACAAATTAAAATCTCCACAACAATATCTGCAAGAACCGAGCCCCCCTCCCCCCTCGAAAATGAAAAAAAAAATTATTGCAGAATTCAGTTTATCTCGGGGACCCCAAATTTAGGCTCCAAATGGACGGATTTCCGTCGATCGACGGAAAAAATGACCCCTGTATAAAGCTCATCAAGTGTCTATCATCCCATCGGTTGGTTTTGCATGGGGATTTCGTGTCATAAAATTTCACTTTTTATGGTAAGACGACATGTTTTCAGATCTTGCGCATTTTCAAGAGACACCTTCATTCTGCCATAAGGAAACTTGGGAGAATGTGGATACTATCGGGAAAGACATAACCATGAAAAATGTTGAGTGTTAATAATGACTGCCTTTGCGTCAGATTCAGCTGAAGCATCGCACCTCAATCACTTAGGTTAGCGTAATATGAAATCATGCACCTTTTTTACAGTGTGTCGTCTATGTAAGGAACATTGCTGGGACAGAAAAATACGTTCCTTAAGCCACACGTGTTTCTTAGTTGCAGGTTAATCACTGAAGAAACTACAGGAACTGGAAATCTTAAAGTGTTCCGCTACTGAAGACTGTTCCTTGAGAACAGCTGTTCCTGTACTTCCTTAATTATGTCCGAGGCAACAAAAACTAAAACCATTTATACAAGCGTTAATCCTCATCCCTGAGATACTGTAAAACAAATAAAATGGAGCACTTGTAGTCATTGAAATAAGGTATTAACAGTGAGCTCTTTAGCAGCAAATTGTGTCTTAAAATTAGTATGTTTCTATCTTTTTTTTTTGTTTGAGTACTTTAACTTCATTAAACAAACTGTGACAGTGCTCTTCATTCCCAAGAACGCTATCATATCATCAAATAAACAAAGGTCTTCACAAAGACCGAAACAGAGCCAAGCGAAAGAAAACATACTGGACACTGAACTTCGCTGCGAAGAATTCCTACTTCGCGCTTAATATTAAAAGCAAGACACTACAAAACTCTCTCCACAAACGTGACAAACTCTAACAGACTTAACTATCAATTCTTGTCGTTATGCATTTTATCTTAATAAACCCAACTGATAACTTGAGAAAACTTCACTTTCAAAAAGACGTTTCTACTTTTGCTGCACACACCAGCAAGAGAGTTCTGGAACAAATATCATTCCGGTGTGTCTTTTAAAAACATTTCATTAATATTTCAAACAAAATTAATTCATCCATTTTGTGAGACATGATGTTTTGTATGATTAAAAACAATCTGGATAGCAAGCGCAAATCTTCAGAACAAAACGGCAAAACGACTTAAGTAAATTTTACGTCAGTGAATTGCAAATGTCCATGGCCAGTGTGCCACCTGCTTTCTCGCTCGCTACTTCAACTGGATAGCACCAAGCCTCGTCTGCTCTATCAAAAACACCTAGTCCTACGAACAATTAGACGCAGACTTGAAAAGCTGCTACGGCAACACAATAGCTTTCCACCCCTTTGCAGCATAAGCTGCATTGTTAGTTTAACAAATAACGTCACCAGAACCAGACGGGTAATGTCGTAAAAAGCAGAGATTTAAATTTTCTCAAGAAAACGACGATAACGAAAAGAAAACATGGCAACCTTGCTTGCATACTGGATTCCACTTCTAGAGAAAATCAATCCTAGGCAAGATTTTTAGGTAACGTTCCGACCATAAAGCCTCGCAGCCGTTGAGCAATAGCAATACAGTGTATAATATAGACAAACGATGGAAGCTGATATTATATGATAATCATCAGGGCTAAAACCATTCTGCAATTGATATCTTTACAATTTTCAGTATTCATAAAATTACAACGAGTTTGTGATTAAAAGGCACCATAAACGAATAAGATATGGGTGAGCTTGAACTTCAGTATGACCACTAAAAAAAAAATCATGTCCATCTCACACCGCCCACATGGGGACTAAAAAAAAAGAGATCTAGCAGCACTAAGCAATCCGGAAGCAGATAATGACAAAGACATTTTTATTTCATTAATCCCTGCCTAATGCTTTACGTCTCTTCATCCAGTTCTCTCAGAACATCTTTGGATTTCTCCAAGACACCCTTAGTTTCATCAGCGGCTCTTTGATTCATTAATCTCAGCCTCTCTTTCAATGCCTTTATCCTATTTGCACACGCGGCCTTTTTAAACATATTGACCGGAGGCATAACGGACTTGAGTCTGGCGTCACCATTTTCTTCCTTTTTTGTAATCTTGACTTGGCCACCGGGCCTGAATACTTCATTGTGCTGCTGACCATTCTCCAACCTGGGCCTTTTGGTTTGCTCGCCAATCGTAGAATGTAACCCCGGACGTTTCTGCGACCAGCTGGTGTTGTCGGATTTACCAGCGCCACTGTTAGGACTCGGTATCTCTTGCTTGCGCTGTGCGTCCATTGTCACTGCAGCACCTACCAGCGCAGATCTGAGCAGGTGTGTGTCACCTGCCAAGTTAGGTCGCCAGTTTGGAATGATTCGGACACTGGCTTTGCTTGACTGGTCAGGTCCTGGTTCTTCAGAAGTG
Source organism: Protula sp. h YS-2021 (assembly GCA_949752745.1). NCBI lineage: Eukaryota > Metazoa > Annelida > Polychaeta > Sabellida > Serpulidae > Protula > Protula sp. h YS-2021. The sequence goes on from OX457025.1 coordinate 67,554,070, forward strand.
ACAAACATCGCTGGCTTATTTTCATCACCATCAACAGGAACAAGATATGTTCCACGGCTTGTTCTAATCATCAGGTACTTATCTTTCGACTGATTTTGAACGCTGTGACCTGATTGGACAGTTCTTTCAGGGCAAGGCGGAGTATCTATCGACTTCCGCTTTTCCACGATTTCTTTCGACCCACATCTTGTTAAAATTCTCCCTCCATTAATGAAACATTTCTTCAGATTTACTGATTTTAATGTTTTACCTTTGAGGTGCTTGCCTTTTATGTACATATTCAACTTATGGACTTTAATAGTACAATCCATTAAACCTGGATAGAATTCTTTGAACTTCTTAAACAACAGGCGGCGTTCTTTTAACTTTCTTGACTTCACATTCTGCTGGGTTCTCGAACCCCACTTCGAATCTAAGGCTGTGCAACCAAAGCAGTTCACCTTGCCACAGTCATATTTACCATTGTGGTGTATTTTCTGTCCTTTTTCTTGCAGTCTCGCACTGGTTTTCGGACCTACACAAAGCTTTTCACGGTTGTCGCTCAAACCGGTTCCCCGATACTTTGAAACTGCGTCAAAAATATTATTAGCAGCATCTGTAGACTTGGCTATGTCTGGGGTCTTGACGGGCTTCTCATCTGGCGACTGACCTTGAAGTTTTTGTGGTTCATTGCCATGTATTCCCAGTGAGCTCGGTGCACTTTCTGTGGTTTCCTTGGAGTCGACAGTAAGGTCCACTAAAGTGTCATTTCCTTTCACAACTTCAGGATTGTCTATTTCTTGAGTTGAACATTTATCAGGCTCTGTACACTTTTCACTCATGTTTTTACCTGGCTTGGGATCACTCTGATGTTCGTTGGATAACACGACCGTCTTGTTGACATCACTTAAATTCCCATCGCTCTCCTTTCCAATGTGCGCTGCGTATTGCGTGACATTTTTAGGAGAACCCATTGCGTTGTGTTTGCTAATGCCAGTCTTTTCCTCAGCTGTTTCAAGTACCAAAGTTTCAGAATCAATGTTTTTGTGACAACTCTCTTGTTCAATTTTAGCATCCAACACATTTGAAATAACCGTATTTATGAGTTTTTTAGACAAGTTCGCAGGAGAAACTCTTCCCGTGTGCGCCTTCAGAATTTTACCTGATCTTGTTTTCCGAATATTGTCCAAATCCAGTTTTTCAATGACAACAACAGGCGATAGGCGCCGCGCCAGTGCCATAAGGGAATTCGTATCAGTGACTGTTTTCAGATTTTCTGTGCAAATCGGACTCGATTTGGTTTTTACACCAGAATCTACCGCACTTGCAGATGTTTCCCTTCCCGACGCTTCCACACTGTTAGAGGTCCGCGTCTCTCGTTCGGCACACTTCCACTCGGCAGCGAAACCGGTTTCAAGTGATTGCGTGACGTCATCGCCCGACCGGTCAGTTGTACCTTGGCCAACACTTTTACCATCACATTCGACAACATTGGTTTCTGGCTCCAATTCCATAAGGAGGTCATCACCCGTGGATTCGTACGCGATTCCAGGCTCAGATAAATGTTCTCCAATATCATCTGATTTTGCATTATTTGAACCTGGTGATACTTCTGAGGTTTGCACTGCGTGTTTTGTTTTAATGTGCCTATTCACTAAATTTAGCAGAATAGAGTTCAGCACTTGCCTCTCTTCGTTACTCGCGTGTGGAAAAGAAGCAGTGTGAATGCTTGAGCTGAAACATTTATCGCCACTTGGAATTTTGGCAGCCATATTTGACGCACGCGATACCATCTTCTGTTCAAATTTTTCCTTGGCGCGCATGGCTTCCAAATACCTACGCCGACACAGCGAGCTCACGGTATTAGTTGGCGATCCAGTTGGAGAAAGCAGGCTGCGGTTATATTTTGGCAGGGATGGTTGGGAAGGACTTCTGGAGACAGGACTTTGGTCCTGACGCATCATCAGATTTAAGCCATTTCTCTTCTCAACAACAGGGCTCGATGAAACGCCTGTTGGTGGTACTAGAGAGAAAACTGACCGAATGCTTAAGCCCAATTCAGTGGAAGGCTCATCTGTTTCATTATTCGAGGCAAACTCTACCTTCTGGGCCTTCTGTGTGTTTTGGAGCTGCTGTATCAAAATGGGAAAAGGCATGGGCTTCGGTTGTATATGTAACGGTTTCCTATGGACTGTTTTTGGCGGAGAAAGATTCACGACTCGGCCTACAACGCTTCGAAAACGAGTGTTGTCTTTTTTCAAACCGCCTCCATCGATTGTTCTATTCATCAGATTTGTCATCAAGACTCGGTTCAGTCTTTCTCGGCTTTGTTCCACGGCAGAATTCTGAAATGATTTTTGTCGGCGATAGAATACCGAATTTAATGTAGTGTTAACGCCAGACGGCACGGCCTCGGCCGGTGCGCTGGTAACACTTTCCATGCCGTGCGAAACTTCTGGGACAATTTCTATGACACTGGTAGGCACTTGCTCCATGTCCGTCCCCTCCTCCGTTTCCCGCACTTGCTCCCTGTCCGTCCCCCCCTCCGTTTCCCGCTGGAGATTGACCATTTGAATTGCAGGTACTATCCCGGGCTTCACAGTGTTTCTCACCAATATAGTGTCTTGATCTTTCCTTGGTGGGGCGATCTCTACAACCAAAGATTTCGTACCATCCGGCGTAGACGCGGTCACGTTTTCTGCCTGTTGGCTAGCCTCACTGCCAGCCAATCGCACAGTCTGAACTGGTGCTAACGCTCGCTGTGTGGTGACATACAATCGTGGTCTTGCTTGCAGCCCCACCCCCGATCTCACTACTTTCAATATGCGTCCCGATTTCATATTCATAAGCAGATTTGGTCTCGCCACTGCATTCGCGCCTGTCGTCAGAGGTTCTGCCACGCCAGAATCCCCAGAAGCCACCTCACGTGGCGTGGACGGCGAGACAGTCGTACTCGCGTTACTCGGCGACGTAGTTATTGACGCTGGCAGACTTGCCCTTGACACAGTAATCGCGGTACGGGGAATGACTTGAACTGTTGACAAACCGACGCTTGAGCGTACCGACATCGGCACAGAGGATGTTGTTACTACAGAGGAGTCGGAGCTTCGACCTGGTGCGCTATTAAAGTTAACAGATACCGGAGAGGCACCGGAGACCATCATTGGGATCTTGAGCGTTTTCACGACGCCATTCACGTTTAGACTGACCAGTTGAAAAACTGAACCTGGTGGAGGTTTCGACGGGACATCCGCTATAACACCCTCTAACGGAGCACTTCTGAAAAAGAGACCAAAATAAGGGCTTGTAACAAGACACAGGCATAAGTAACAGAAAATCAGGAGCTTAAACAGTGTACTTGTCCCAACTCGAGGCAACATGTCGGACAACTCACTTGTTCATCGTAAACATATCTGACTTTATTAGAATTTTACTAGAATCTCAGGGCTTGATAGTTAATTATTAATAACTGAGCAAAAGATGCTGAAGACATATCATACACACCTCTGTGTACACAAATCCTTGGAACAGGCAGAACTGATTGCTGTGATTGCACCATCCCCGTCCTCTGGTTCAATCAAAATAGGCTGAATACCCGACGCAGCGTTAGACGTTACATTATCCATGCCGTTTTGTGACGTGTTATGATCTGTAAAAGAAAAAAAAAAAAAAGAACAAAGCTCATAAATGTTTTGTTAAAATTGTTGTAACAAGTGATGTGCAGGCCCAGCAAGATTGCTCACTTCGCTATGGTCTTTTTCCCAGCGAATTTACAAGTTTGAAATTTGTTTTAGAAGCCATAAAAGTCTGAAGACAGGTTTATGCGTTCTTAATCCCAAGGTCAACACAGGGAAGGGCTTTTTTGTTCGATCTCTATACATAAGAACAGTTCCAGCCACTGGAAATGATGGAAGCTGAGCGCATTGATCTAAATACAGCCCTCGACAGCGGCACGCAGAGCAGCCAATGACCAGCGTGCTGACAACTTTGATAATGGAAAGTCTTCCGCTTCCAAGAAGAAATGTACTTCTTCCCTTCCATGGGAAGAAACATTTGGATGCACCAATTCAGTTAGGGTCTGAATGTCACTGTTATGGTAACTGTTGTCCTGCTCGTCAATAATAAAAACATTAGTAAACTGGGGCTGCACCTCGCTTCTTCTAAGCGAATAAATTCTGATTTTACATGTTGTTCACACTGAACTGCCATGACAATGCAATCATGCAATTATCACTGATAACTTTTTTTCCGTGTTATTATCGCTATCAGGCCTGTACCTTTGGGAAAAAAAAGCTAGGCGCGCGCGCGCGCGTAGCTTCAAAAAGTTAGGCGCGTGGGTCGTATTCTTCATAAGGGTTTTGAGTCACAATAAAACTTGAAAGAGGATCCCTTAACAAGACGCTATTCCTGTGATAAAGAGAAAGGTCATGCATTGAATTATGTAATATCTACTAGGCATACATAAGCTTAATGGTGTGTAAAATGCAGAGTAACCTGTGGCTGTTTCGCAGCTCTTGAAATTTACAAGAAACATTTTTTTATGATTTTTTTCCAAAAAAATGTATCACAATATTATTATAATCATAATAAATGGGCCAAAAAGTTGGGCGCGCAGCGCGCGCCTAACTTTTTTCTCTTAGGCGCATGGCCAAAATCTTAGGCGCGTACGCGCCGGCGCACCCTTTAAGGTACAGCCCTGGCTATGTGTATTAAAGGCATGTCGCCATTTCCGAGGAGTTGTGTGGAATTTGATGAAAAAAGGGGAGAAAATACAAGAATGTCAACGACCTTTTTGAATAGCCGACATGAGTGAATCAAGCATCAACAGGCTTGTACTGTCACCAAAAAGTGGTTGTCATATTTTACAATATTGAAGATTTTTCAAAGAAGCAATAACCATGCCTGAAAAAAATAAAAGCAATCTGACTATACTTACTTCCAAAACACGTTTTTTTTCACTAACTTCCACACAACTCATCCATGAAGAGCATTATTCTTAAATTTCGAATAAATCCAAATCAAACTGCAGCAGACAACGTCTTTTGGAAAACAAAAAGATTTAAAATGCCGCAAACTGTCCTGTTTTTGGAGATTCGCCAAAAATAAAGTGAGTTTTCCAAAGAGGGCCATCTAGGGAACATTCGTACAAAATTTTAAAGGTAACCGGGAGAAGAATTATTCTGAAAATCGGGTAGCCAAAAAAAAAAAAAAAAATCTAAATGGCGCCATTTGGCCAATTTTTTCAAGAGACAACCACTTAGAAAATATCTGTACAAAATTTGAACGGAATCCAAGCGAAACTGGGGGAGAAGAAGCATCTTGAAAACTGGCTAACAAAATGCGCCATTTAGCCAATTTTTGGCGAATCTCAAAAAAGAAAAAAAAATTGACTATCAAAATTTAAAAATGTCGGTCATTTAGCGATTTTTTTTTTTAGAGTCGTACTTTCTAGAAGGGACAATCTATTGAATTTTCATTCAAAACTGGAAGGCGATCCGATCAAAATTGTGGAAGAAGCTTTTTAAAAATTGGCAACTAAAAAATTATAAATTCCACCATTTTTGCCCATTTTTTGCCGATCGCCACAAAAGTAATTTTCAAGACAGAACCATCAAGACAAAAAAAAAAAAAAAAAAAACAAACAAACAAGTGGGTCAGTGAAACTGACTATGTCCCCCGCCGGCATACAACCCCAGTATTTGATTGTGTTAGGTTGGACTACAACCCTTCGTATCATATTCGTGAATTTTAAAATTCCAGCTGGACCAATGTCCTTGGGCCAACATGGCTCATTTACAATACCAGTTCTTGTTACCACCCATACTACCTATGTGTATAGCATTTTGCCAATTGTTTAAAAAAATGTAGGCTTGAGTGTGTTAACAAACTCATTCCAGTATGTAAGGGTTGTGAAAATTTCAGAAGTTCAGCTGGGCCAGTGTCCTTGGGCCGACAGGGCTCATTTACAATACCGACCTTTGTTGGTTCCAATACTTCCTATATCTAAAAGATTTCAACAATCGATCCAGAATTGTAGGCTTGAGTGTGTTAACAAACTCATTCAACTGAGTGAGGATTGGGAAAATTTGTGAAGTTCAGCTGGGCCAATGTCCTTGGGCCGATAGGGCTCATTTACAATACCGATCCTTGTTCGTTCCAGTACTACCCATAGATACAATATCTTGACAATCGGTGGAAAAATGTAGCCTTGAGTGTGTTAACAAACTCATTCAACTGAGTAAGGATTGGGAAAACTTGTGAAGTTCCGCTGGGCCAATGTCCTTGGGCCGATATGGCTCATTTACAATACCGATCTTTGTTCGTTCCAGTACTACCCATATATACAATATCTTAACAATCGGTGGAAAAATGTAGGCTTGAGTGTGTTAACAAACTCATTCGACTGAGTAAGGATTGGGAAAATTTGTGAAGTTCATCTGGGCCAATGTCCTTGGGCCGACATGGCTCATTTACAAAACCGATCCTTGTTCGTTCCCAGTACTACCAATATATACAATATCTTAAAAATCGGTGGAAAAATGTAGGCTTGAGTGTGTTAACAAAAAAGGTGTCGACAGACAGACGGACAGACAAACCCGAAAACTATAGTCCCCCGGTGGGGGACTAAAAAAAACATCGCCAAAGGAGTAAATTGTAATTTTTCATGAGATCCACCTAGCAGACCATTCATATAAAATCTGAAAGAAATCCAATCCATAATATGGGAGAAGCATTTTGAAAATTAATTACCAATAAATTTGCCCCCATTTGATCAGTTTTTAGTGCATCACCAAGATAAGGTAATTTTACACGAGAGCCATTCCCAGTGAACATTTTTGCAACATTTGGAGACAATCCGATCAACACTCCGGCAGAAGAAGCATTTTGAAAACTGCTTTTTGAAAAAAAAATTCAATGCCCCCTCCCCGCATTTAGCCAATTTCTGGTGCATTGCCAAAAAAGTAAATTTTCGAGAGAGGCTTACCTAGAGAATATTCGCACAAAATTTTAAAGGAATCAGATCAAAAACTGAGAAGAAGAAGCATTTCGAGTAAAACTATACATACATACAGACAACGGACGCTCCCCCCCCCCCCCAATGATGTGATAAAAGTGTGTGTGGGGGAGGGGGGGGGGGGAGAGATAAAATGAGAAACGTTCAGAATTTCGAGCAACACAAATTCCAAGTGCTCCGTCCCAAGTGTGAACTAGAGCAGGTGCATAGCCCACATATTCCCAACATGCCCCCCAGCAGTTGAACACGGCCATCAATGGTCAAGAGCTGAAATTTTCTAAGTCCAGCTGGTCCATTTTCCTTGGACGAACCTGGCCCATTTTCAATACCGATCTGTGTTTGTTCCCATAGAAGCCACATACCAAGTTTCATTAAAATCCTTGAAGCAGTTTTTAAGTTATCGTGTTAACAAGCTGTTGATGACAGACCGACCGACAGACCGACACACGGTTGATCCCTTATATATATTCCCCCTGCCAGGAATAAAAAATCGCTTTTGTTTCAGTATACTATCCGTACTCTTGTGAGTCCCTGTAACGACAAGGAAATGCAGCAGCAGAACGAATAGGATTAATGTCGGTTCCAACTGTGAAAAGCACTACAGTGTTCTAGCGTATTTCAAAGGAAAAATACTCTTCGCGAACACGTTGATAATGGCAACACAACCGTCTGGATTTCTTACCTTTATTCTGTTCAATACTGGCCATGCCTAAGCTCGACGCAGCAGTCAATGACGTCAGACGTAGTAGCTGTGGAGAGAGGATTGGTCCAGCACCAGATGCGTTCTTTCGCCGACTCACTTTAGCTGGCGTCTTCTGGCGCTTCTGTAGCAAGATGAGGAATGCCGAATCATCAAGATGCTCACACTGTGAACAGCGCTCTTCAACCGTGCAAATTCGAAGGCCCCAGCGGCGTAAACAAGCCGTGCATCTCGTATGCGGGTCTCCAAATCGCTTATAATGTCCACATGCAGCTGGCCGTGCTAGGCAGCCTACAAGTATTGAAGAAATGAAGAAAAGTAGCACTTTATGTCGTTCTGTAACCACGCTGCGTCTGCTGTAAATCCGTGACGGAAAACTGGACTGGTACCGACCCCCACCACGGTGGCACCACCTACACAGGTACCAGTAACATAATCAATGGCGGTTACATCTCTGGACTCTTGACACGGCCAAGGGTTGCTTTGTAAAGCGACAAATCTATCTACGCATGTAGTATGATTCTGTTTTGCATCAGGAAATCGCAAGCAAGACTTTTCGGCCCAAAACCATTTCGGCCAACTCCCATAGACGATTCGGCCCAAGACTTTTCGGCCCACGTCTTTTCAGCCCAAGACGTTTCGGCCCACTGATTTTTTAACTATATTTGCGCCCCAAGACTTTTCGGCCCAAGACGCTTCGGCCCACTAAACTATACATTGGAAGTGCAGTTTGTTAAAAATCTAAACTGTAGCTATTCCTATTTGAATTTAAATCGTATGTTATGTAATATCTCAGATTACTTATACTGCTTTTTCTTTAACGATTGCAATTTTCAACTTATGAAAACCTGAAACACCAACAGAAGCATACAGCATAAGTATACAGGAATTAGATCAATGATATGTAACTGCAATTAACTTGAAACGCCATAGGCAGCCTCGTGAAGATTTGATCAATTGCAAAATACTTCGAAATCGTTCGGTACGCGTCTCTTATGGCTTGCAGGGAATGTGGTTATGGCCCTCCTAGTTATTTAGTGGAGGGGGGAGGGGGCATGTCGCACACAAGAATTCCGTTTCAACGGACAAAACCATATTTACCCTGCTCATCAAGTCGAGAATCACCTAATTGATTGTGTGTGGATTTGAATTTACGAAGTGCAATCAACAAAAAAATTCATCACACGCCGTGTTAAGTCGGTATATCAGCTCATAATCCTCTGTAGCAGATTTCATTTCAGGAATTAGAAATTGCAATCAAAGAAAAGCACATCAGACATGACAGTCGGTCAGTTAATTAACTATTAATCACTCACATACCAGAGTAGGTGTATGAAATACACTTGGAATTGCAATAGAAAAATAATCCAACACACACCAGAGATGATCAGCAAATAACTGTTGAAAGCCACCAGACCCTGGAGTTGGTTAGAACAATAAAATTTCACATATGTCTTGAAATACCTTCTGAATACACGAACCTCAACCCTTTCTAAGTAATAACTTTTTTAGTCGGCCGAAAAGTCTTGGGGAGAAAAAAAGTGGGCCGAAATGTCTTGGCAGTTCAAATGTGGGCCGAAACGTCTTGGGCCGAAAAGGTCTGCCATTTCGGACCGGGCCGAAACGTCTATGGGCCGAAATGGTTTTGGGCCGAAACGTCTAGAAGCCAGGAAATCCATATGCTGACAACTGAGATTGACGAATTATGTTCCATGTTTGTGTCCTTTACAGAACTCCCACCTGTCCCAATTGTGCTGCGGCCCAATAAAATCACATACCCGTGGCTAAAAGCGTAAAACCAGTGACAACTGGGATTCTTTTTTTTTTTTCCAATTCCTTACCTTCTTCGTCCTCAAGCTTGTTAGGATCCGAATGTCCGTCGGAAGGCGATACAGTTTTTGACTTCACGCTTACAAGTTGCGACGCCTTAGAGGTTCTCTTCTTCTTCTTCCAATTATTTTGTCTGCATTGCTGCCGCTGTCGTATCAGCTGCTTGAAAGTGAAATCATTAAGGTGTGCACACTTTTGACAGCGCTCTTCTACCGTGCAAATTCTAACGCCCCAACGGCGCAAACAAGCAGTGCACGCAGTGTGTGGATCCCCGGATTGTTTTTTGTGAGAGCATGCTGCTGCTTCCATCCAACCTGGAAATATTTAACGGTCACATGTGATATGCAGTGATACCCACTAGACCTACCTTAAATAAATATTTAATATAATTTTTTTTTCTACTCTAAAAGGCGATTTTCAACACTTTCCCAAAACCTCTTCAGGTTACTTCTTTTTATTTAACATTTTAGTGACCAGGCCAGAGGATGGGCAACTAAAAACTAAGAGGGATTTTTGTTATCCGTGATCTGCTGTTCATAGGTGTAAATGCTCCACACGTCAAAACAAAAACAATTGAAACGAGGAGCACGATTTGACGAAAGTCAAATCGGTGAACACTTGGCCCAAATTAAAAATTAACAAGCCATCGTCGAAGGCGCACACCCCAACCTGACACAAGTCGCCATTTTGGCAATGTTTACCAAATTGAAAAATAACATGACATTGCACAACTTCAATATATATATATATTCACTGTGCACGGTAACATATGCCTAGGATAAATAGATTCGGAGAACTTGTGTGAAAAGCATAAAAATAACACGACACTGCACAACTTCAATATATATATTTTCACTGTGCAAGGTGGCATATGCCTAGGATAAATAGTTTCGGAGAATTCGCGTGGAAAGCACCCAAGTCTTACATTGCAGTTATCACAAGAGATCACAATTTTTGACAAGTCGCCATTTTGGCAATTTTTGGCCGATTTGAAAAATAACACAACCCTGCACATCTTCAATATATATATTTTTCACTGTGCACGGTAACATATGCATAGGATAAATAGTTTCGGAGAACTGGCTTGGAAAGCACCCAAGTCTTACACTGCAGTTATCTGAAAAAAAATCACATTTTTGACAAGTCGCCATTTTGGCAATTTTTACCGATTTGAAAAATAACACGACGTTGCACAACTTCAATATATATATTTTCACTGTGCAAGGCTGCATATGTCTAGGGCAAATAGTTTCGGAGAACTTGCGTGGAAAAACAGCATCCAAAGTGTGACACACGGACGGACGGAGAGGGCAATTCTAGGCCTGTGAACCGGTTCGGAAAACTGAACTGCGGTTCGAAACGGTTTTCTAACACAAAAAACCAGTTTTAATCGGTTTTTTTTCATGAGACATGTTATTGGCCAAAACAAACGAGTGATTTTATTTATCGCATCAAAAACGTGAGCATAACTTCCTAATCAAGACTTTTGTTTTGCTATGTATACAAATCGGTATTTTTCGTAAAAATCAGCAGTTGCTTTTGCATTGAGTTTCTGTTTCAATTTTCAGTAAAGATAATTCAATGTTCAACAATTTCAAACTAGATTGGCCAGTGTTTTTGTTAAAACAAAAACGGATATGTCTCCCCCGCCCCCAATCAGTCACGTGGAAAAACTTCGCAGTAAACATTTCCACTACATATGGGTTCTTCTTGCCATGTTTCAGCCTAATCCAACAAACTGTTTCGGAGACATCGCAACAATTATGGCCAAAAAAGTTTAAAATCAAAAATTGAAAAATTCGCCAAAAATACATTTTCAACGGAAATGAAGAAAAACTTCGCAGTAAACATTTACACGTTTTGTGAGTTCTTCCTGCCAAGTTTCAACCTAATCCAAAAAACTGTTTCGGAGATATCGCAACAATATTACCCAAAAAGTTAAAATTCAAAAATTAAAAAAATCGCCAAAAATACATTTTCAACGGAAATAAAAAGAAACTTCGCAGTAAACATTTCCACTATATGTGGGTGGTTGTTGCCACGTTTCAGCCTAATCCAACAAACTGTTTCGGAGATATTGCAACAATATGGTCAAAAAAGTTAAAAATCAAAAATTGAAAAATTCGCCAAAAATACATTTTCAACGGAAATGAAGAAAAACTTCGCATTAAACATTTATACGTTTTGTGAGTTCTTCTTGCCAAGTTTCAGCCTAATCCAACAAACCGTTTCGGAGATATCGCAACAATATGGCCAAAAAAAGTTCAAAATCAAAAATTTAAAAATTTGCCAAAAATATATTTTCAGCGGAAATGAAGTAAAACTTCACAGTAAACATTTGCACTATATGTGTGTTGTCCGTGCCACGTTTCAGCGTAATCCAACAAACCGTTTTGGAGATATAGCCTGCCAAAGTGAAAAAAATGCACGAAAACCCCCCCTTATGTTCAAAAATTTGCCAAAAATAGAATTTTTGAGGAAACGAAAAAAAAATACCACGGGCATCATCTAGACATGTACCCCAATATGTATGTATGTTTTGACAAAAAACGACTCATTAATTTCATAAGAACTCACTGCGGACAGACGGACGGAGGGACGGACGGCAGGACGGACGGACAGACGGCAGGACACACCAAATGCTATATATGTCTCCCTTAGGGGGAGACATATAATTGTCCAATTCCTTTGGCAAAACATAAAAACATAGGCATCAGAGATGCAAAGCCCCCAGCCTGCGCCAACAAGTCGCAACAAATTAAGTTCAGAGGGCCAGAAGTTCGACATTTTTGGGTCGATCAAACTGAAACTTGACGTTGCACATCTTCAATATATATTCTTTCACTGTGTAATGTTTCATAGCTTTATATCAAAGCGTTCATGTCGAAGTGATGCGTACAAAGTCGCCTGTATGAAAGTGCAACACGAAAAATTGCGTAAGTTCAGAGGGTCGTAATTTCGACAATTGGCCGATCAAACTGAAACTTTGACGTTGCACATCTTTTGTTAACATGCCGCACAAAAGATGGTGTGTAAAATAAAATGGGAAGCAACGAAATCCATTTTTGGCTTTGCGTTGTGTTTTGCAGACACAATTGCCAAAAGTAAACGAATATAAATAAACATAAAGCGAACACAGCATAAGATAAAAAAAACCCCGAAAAAACCGGTTTTTCATTTTCAAACCGATTAACTGAACCGCGAAAATAAAAAACCGCGGTTTTCAGGTGAACCGGTTTAACCGCACAGCCCTAGGCAATTCTATAGACCACCCCCCTCCCCCCCCGGGCTCGCCCGGTTGGGGTAAAAAAAATATTGATAGAACTAGTTTACGTCAAGTTCCATATACTGCGAAAGTGTGGTGTCAATTGGACCAGCAGTTTCTGACGAGTTGTGATGACTAAATGACGGCCAACTGTAAAGCAAAAAAAAAAAAAACTATGAAAATCTCACCGGTGCCCTAATACCAAAGCATTTAACTCTGCAAGACTTCGTCTTGCCAAGTATTAACTAAGGTCAATTTGATGGTGTCACTGCTACTGAAACAGACTTATATACGTGCCAGTATAAGTATTACCTTGTTACACATAGCTGAAAGGGTGTCACATTTTGTTTCTAAAAATAGGCCAAAATGTATATTCGGTTCACGCCGAAAATCCTGTTTACCGATCCCTGGATTTTATGTATTTATCTGCAATCTGACCGTCTTGGGCACTTTTCACTACACTTCCAAAAACAGAAGCCAGCGCACATAAAACATAAGAGTACAGACTATATCACGCACTTCAATCGACACCCATTTAGTTTCTTGTTTTTGTACACAAAAACAATTTTCTCCTCAACTAAACCCATAATCTGCCAATAACCATAAATAAAATATTGGTTTCTGTATACATAATTATAAATCATTGTCTAGAAGGTGGTCACTAAAGACATATTAGTGTATGTCTTGTCTATCCGGGTCCAAATGATGGTCATGACGGACAGGTTTTACTGTACGCCTTCTTTCAGGTCTGGAAGGTGATCAGTAAATCAGGTTTTACTGTATGTCCTGTTTATCCCGGTCTTGAGGTTTGTCACTACAGCTTCGTGCGTACTTTTTTTATTTTGGTCGGGAAGGTGGTCAAGACGTTACGGTAAGGGTCTGCAACCTAAATACAGTTATAAACATGATATATACTTTGTCTTCGTGCATTCCCACCGGCCAAAAGTACTAGAAAGGCATTCTTCATGGGAAGGCGGGGGAGGCATATTGGGAGTCAAAACCGTTAGCTGCTTGTCAAAATACAAGATATCAGATGACCCACTTTAAAGCGAAAAATTCTTTCAGGTACTGCAAACAATGTTAACTGTTACATAATCATTCCCATATATGAAACAGCTTGGCAACCAAACAAACCAAGCTTGCCGCAAGTTGCGGCAAAAAAAAGGAGCTAGAAATGTCCAGGCCTGTATACGGCCATAACATTTCATGGTCAGTCTTTCTATTTCTGAATTGTTGATAAGGCTATAAGGGGATTCGCATCCTTCCCCATGTCCCCAGATCCGAACACACCCCTGACTAAAACGAAAGTTGGACGGTTGAGAGTGGGGAGGGGGGTGTTATTATTTCTCAGCCGTTAAGAAAGTCGACAATTGGTGGGAATATTGCTTTGTAGGTTGGAAAGGGTTTGTCAAATTGTCCGTGACTTGACGTCAGTCCGTAAAAAGTTGCTTCTCATTAAGCAAATATCTCGACAGTGGAAAGTCACGAAATTTATTTTTACTTTTAGTGTGTATTTAAAACAATCCCTTTGTGTGTTTAAGTGGCAGATTCCACAAACAAATAAAATAAACATGTTTACTTATAATACAAAAAAAAAAATACTAACTTGAGCAGTGTGCATAGCCTACATATTCCCCACAGGCCCCCATCAGTTAAAGCAAAAAACAAGTTTGTCCAAGGACAAAGTCCCAGCTTACGGAAAGCAATAAGACCAATTCCAGCGTGCATGAGCAAGGGAATTTTCCTGAAAAATTGGGCTTCAAAAGATGAGACGGCAAAGAGCTAGCCCAATAATTAATTTAGCACCGGACCAGAACATAGACCGATAAATGCATACAAAGATTTCTTTCCCAGAAAAATGGGAACAGATTTTTTGTATGTCTGGTAGACTGGATAGTCTGCCATACCTTCAAACAACGCTCGCATTTCGGACCAGTGCGCATATTTATGTAACTTGCCTTGATGCGCGGTTCTTATTCAGACAAGTGCGCATGTTTATTTAATTTTGCGTAGATGCGCGGCTCCCATTTTGGAACAGTGCACATGTTTATTTAACTTGCGTTGATGTGCGGTTCGCATTTCTGACGAGCGCCCATGTTTTTCTTTTTACCTTTTGTGAATGTGCGGTTCTTATTTTGGATCACTGCGCATGTTTATTTACCTTGGGTCGATGCGCGATTCTTATTCCAGACCAATACGCATGTTTATTGTACTTGCGTTGATGAGTGGTACTTATTTTGGACAAGTGCACAAGTTTCCATAGGCTGCCTTGATGCGCCGTTCGCATTTCGGACCAGTTTGCATGTTTAGTTAACTTGCGTTGATGCACGGTGCTTATTTTGGACGCGTGCCTATGTTTATTTAACTTGCGTTGGTGCGCGGTTTGCATTTTGGACCAGTGTGCATGTTTATTTAACTTACGATGATGAGCCGTTCGAATTTCGGATCATTACGCATGTTTATTTAACTTGCGTTAATGCGCGGTTCGAATTTCGGACCAGTGCGCATGTTTATTTAACTTGCGTTGATGCGCAGTGCTTATTTTGGACCAGTGCAAATGTTCATTTAACTTCCGTTGGAGCGTGGTTCGCATTTCGAACCACTGCGCATGTTTATTTAACTTGCGCTGATGCGCGGTTCGAATTTTGGAGAAGTGCGCATGTTTATTTAACTTGCGTTGATGCGCGGTGCTTCTTTTAGACCAGTGCAAATGTTTATTTAACTTACGTTGGCGCGTGGTTCGCATTTCGAACCATTGCGTATGTTTATTTAACGAGCGTCGATGCGCGGTTCTTATTTCAGGCCAATGCGCATATTTCTTTAACTTGAGTTGATGCGCGGTTCTTATTCTGGACCAGTGCGCATGTTATTTAAGTTGCGTTAATGGACAGTTCGCATTTCGGACCGGCGCGCATGTTTTTTTTTAACTTGTGTTGATGCGTGGTTCGCATTTTGGACCATTGCGCATATTTATTTAACTTGTTTTGATGATCGGTACTTATTTTGGACCGGCGCAAATGTTTCTTTAACTTACGCTTATGTGTGGTTCGCAATTCGGACCAGTGTGCATGTTTATTTAATTTGCGTTGATATCCGGTTCGCATTTCGGACCAGTATACGTGTTTCTTTAGGTTGCGTTGATGCGCAGTTCGCATTTTGGGACAAGTGAGCAGGTTCATTTAACTTGCGTTGCCGCGCGATTTGCGTTTCGGACCAGAACGCATGTTTATTTAAGTCCCGTCGATGCCCGACTCTTATGTCTATTCAACTTGCGTCGATTCATGCGCGTGTTTATTTAACTTGCGTTGATGCGCGGTTCTCATTTCAGACCACTGCGCATGTCTATTCAACTTGCGTCGATGCGTGGTCCTTTTTTTCGGACAAGTGCGCATGTTTGTTTAACTTGCGTTGATGTGCGGTGCTTATTTTAACCGGATCGCATGTTTATTTCACTTCCGTCGATGCGCGGTTCGCATTTCAGGCCATTGCCCATGTTTATTTAACTTGTGTTGATGCCTGGTTCTCATTTCAGACCAGTGCGCAAATTTATTTAACTTGCGTTGATGCGCGGTTCGCATTTCGGACCACTGCGCATGTTTGTTTAATTTGCCTCGATGTGCGGTTCGCATTTCGGACCAGTGCGCATGTTTCTTTAGGCTGCATTGATGCGCCGTTCGCATTTCAGACCACTGCGCATGTCTATTCAACTTACGTCGAAGCGTAGTTCTTTTTTCGGACCAGTGCGCATGTTTATTTTACCTGCGTTGATGCGCGGTGCTTATTTTGGACCAGTACGCATCTTTATTTATCTTCCGTCGATGCGCAGTTCACATTTCGGACCAATGCGCATGTTTATTTAACTTGCATCGATGCGGAGTACTTAATTTGGACTACTGCGAATGTTTATTTAACTTGCGTCAATGTGCGGTTGTTAAATCTGACTACTGCGCAAGTTCATTTAATTTGCGTTTATGCGCTGTAGGAGGAGATTCACTTAATTTTTTTTTCAAAAATTCCGAAAAAAATCAAAAGTTTTCCAATTCACTCAAAAAGCACAAGCCGTATGCATGACCCCCTAGAGACGGCTCATATCGAAAATAAACGAAATCTGATAAAAGCTGTAGGAGGAAATGCATTTTAAATTTTTTTCTTCAAAAATTCTTTCATCGACTGAAAAAGACAGGTCATATTCACGACACCCTAAGCATGCCTCAGCCACAAAATAAATGATGTTTGATCAAAACTGCAGGAGAAAATGCATTTTGAGGTATTTTCATCAAAAATTCCCCCCGAAATCAAAAATTCCCAGGTCGAGTCAAATAGCACAAGCCGTATGCGAGACCTACCTAAGGATGCCTCATAGCAAAACTAAATGAAATCGGATAAAAACTGTAGGAGGAAATGCATTTTGAAGTTTTTCTTCAAAAATTCCCAAAAAATACAGAAATTGTCGGATCGACTAAAAAGCGCAAGTCGTATTCTCAACCCCTTAGGGATGCCTCAAACCAAAAAAAAAAAAAAAAAAAAACTGTAGGGGGAAATGCATTTTGAGGTTTTTTTCTTCAAAAACTGCCTAAAAATACAAAAATTGCCCGATCGACTAAAACGCACAAGCCGCAGGCACTCACACTAAGAATAAATGACACCGAATCAAAATTGTAGGGGTAGATGCATTTTGAATCATTTTCGAAATTTTTGCTTAAAAAAATCCCCAAAAATACAAACTAAAAAAGCACAAGCCGTATGCACGACCCTTTAGGGGTGCCTCATACCAAAAATAAATGACATCGGGTCAAAAATGTAAGAGGAGATACATTTTAAAATTTCTTTAAAAAAATCTCCAAAAATTCAAAAATCACCCGATCGACTAAAAAAAGCACAAGCCGTATGCACGACCGCTTAGGGAATCCTCACACCAAAAATAAATGACATCGAATCAAAATTGTAGGAGTAGATGCATAATTTTCAAAATTTTTGCTTAAAAAAATCCCCAAAAATACAAAAAATGTCCGATCGACTTAAAAAACACAAGCCGTACGCACGACCCTTTAGGGGTGCCTCATACCAAAAATAAATGACATCGGATCAAAAATGTAGGAAGAGATACGTTTTTAATTTTTTTCTTTAAAAATTCGCCAAAAATTCAAAAATCACCTGATCGACTAGAAAAGCACAAGCCGTATGCACGACCCCTTAGGGATGCCTCACACCAAAAATAAATAACATCGAATCAAAATTGTAGGAGGAGATGCATTTTGAAACAAAGTTTACAGCGAACTAACTAACTAACTAACTAACGGACGCCACCCGCAAACCGATAGGAATACCCCAGCTTACGTGTAACGTAAGCTGGGCTAAAAAAAAATCTATCAAATTTAAGTAAACGGTGGCGTGTATATAAGAAGCATTTGGATGTTATATTCACGCCAAAATATGTTGCGTTTAAACAAGACATACAATACAGTTGTGGTGGCGTGTATATAAGATCGAAATATCTCTTATATACACGCCAGATTTTGAAAAGAAATGGATTTTTGTTAGTTGCTGTCATTACTATTAGAATGTGTAAAGGAAAGTTTTTTAATGTATATAATAACGGTGGCGTGTATATAAGAAGCATTTGAGTGTTATATATGTTACAGGCAATCTGTGTATTCAGGCAATTCGTGAAATGCCTGAAATTTTCAGGCAATTCGTGAACTGCCTGTAGGGGTCAGGCAATTCGTGAATTGACTAAAATTTTCAGGCAGTTCGTGAACTGCCTGAAATTAGGGACCAGTCAGTTCACTAATTGCCTGAAACATGTTTTATAAGAGATGTTGAACAAGTTGTGATGTTTCTTCTATTTATTGCTACATTTCAAAGGCAGTTATAAAGCAATAGTTGCATGTACAAGAACGAAACGTTCATATTTACATCACTCGTACATCAGAAACTCCGTTGACAATTATTT
Source organism: Protula sp. h YS-2021 (assembly GCA_949752745.1). Classification (NCBI taxonomy): domain Eukaryota; kingdom Metazoa; phylum Annelida; class Polychaeta; order Sabellida; family Serpulidae; genus Protula; species Protula sp. h YS-2021. The sequence continues at coordinate 67,572,812 of OX457025.1, forward strand.
TTTTATCATAAATTGCATTCATCTACTGATTATTTGTATTAAAACATCTCACTTCGTTACCACTCATTTTCATGATAAAAGAGCATTCCGCTGCTTGTTAATTGCAATTGTAACAAGTAATTAGCGTTTATCTTTGCAACAATTGTAAATCAAAGAATCAGTTTGCATGCATTTTACCAAGCACTCAGTTGCATATTAGCACTGCACTCCGATGCCAGTTAATTGCAGTTGTATCAAGTAAAAGACATAGCAGCACACTTAAATAGCGATTACATCAATTTATAATTGCAATTCTAAACCGTAAACTCCCACAACAGATTGGATTGTATTTAATTATAGAGATGTATTTGGAATTAATTAAATCAGTCAATTTTCTTGCAATTCACCCAGTTGGAAATAACAGACCCCGTTAAAATCTTTAATTATAAATTCATCACAAGAAATAAAATTGCAATTTTTAGACCTGCTTTCAAATAACGACGGTATTTACTTGTTTTACTTCTATAGTATAAGACCTAAACCTCGGAGTAACTTGGAAGGAAAGTGATAGGTCACTTAATTGATTCCCTACTCTGGTGAGAAACATTATTGGCCATTGACCTATTCCGGAAATTGGAACCCATAGGACAATGTTTTACTGTGGCCATAATTGCAATTATGAAACATGGTCAGGTAAGACACGTATACTAAGACCCCTATTATATTTCCCCAAGTACATGCCTTTATTGCGATTATTTCGATTATAAATAAAAAAATTAACAAATTTGGCTCTGTTAAACAGGTAATATTTTGATACACAAATTGCCTGAAACGTCTGTAGGCAATTTGTGAACAAGGAACCCTTAAATTTCAGGCAATTCACGAACTGCCTGAAAATTTTAGTCAATTCACGAATTGCCTGGCCCCTTCAGGCAGTTCACGAACTGTCTGAAAATTTCAGGCAATTAACCAATTGCCTGAATACATAAATTGCCTGTAACATATACACGTCAGAATATGACCAATTACAACGGTTCGTACATAAGGTGGCGCGCATATAAGAGCAGATGTCTTCTTATATACACGTCAAATTTAACCACGGATGTATATATAACGAATGCAATGCCTATATACACGCCGGCATGTGTACAAGGCGTAAATTGGTCTTATATACGCGCCGGTGTGTATTTAATTTATACTGGAACCTTATATACACGCCGGCGTGTATATAGCTTCACCCTTTACAAAAAAAGATATATTAGGCATAAACTTTCTGTAAATGCTTTAATAGGGAGTTTTATGCAGGATCCGTGCCACAGATGAAGTTGACACGTATTGACGCAACAATGGAACCCGGCCTGGCTCTGTCAGATAGATATCCCATGTGAAATAAGAGCCGACTCGGAGCAAGTAAAAGAAGAGTTGATAGGAGCTATGAACCTTCGAACTGGTCTTTATTTCTTAAAGGTTGATAAATATTGCACTTTCGCAATCCTGAGCATTTAAATGTTACGGATCAAACCTGAAATCAGGACGAGAACGAGTTGTGACAATGATTTTGATGCATTTTGGTGGGAGAAATTACAACCGGAAGTAAACAAATGCAGAATATTTATGCGCAAGGCCTGGATGTTTACAAGTAAAATGACTAAAGCGACACTTGAAGTCGATAGGTATCTCTTGCCGGAAACGGAAATAACCAGGGAGATGTCTGGTTCTTAAAAAATGGAAAAGCGATATTAAAATCAAAGCAGGATCATATAATGGATTAATGGTGAAGAGCAATCAGAGAATTAAGATAAGAACATTTGAGATCAGCCGCAATAGCATTATATTTGAAAAAAATATCAGATAAGAACACACACCAAAATTGTTGGAATTTTATTTGCAATATATGTATATAAAAATGTAAGAAAAAAACTAATACGACAGAAAGAAGGAAAACACGGGTCAACAAAGAAACAGAGATACCCTCATAACATCGAAAACATCTGAGACTCTATAGTAGCACATAAAAGATTAATAAAAAAAACAATTTTCAAGCAATGAGAAAAACTGTAGATCAAATATATTATCTCCAAAAAAAATAAATAAATAAATAAATAAACAAACAAACAAAAAACAAGCAAACAAAACAAGAATTTGAAAACTGCTCAATGAAGTAAGTAAAACAGAAAGTAGATATAATTATTGTGAACGAATATTGAAGATGGTTTAAATTCTGGAAAGAAGCACAGCTGTAGGTATTTCTTGAAAAAAAATACAGATATCATAAACAGAACAAAGGAGTAGAATGAAATAATTATCGACTATTTTAGGTCAATTTTTCAACTTGAAAATGTAACTGAATTTCTACACACTACATAAAAACTGGACAAACCTTTACTCAAGAAAATATCCGAAAAGCCATAAAAATGTGGTGAACGTAACAACTGGCGTTGAAAATTTTTAAAATATGCTCCAGCAAAAAACAAAAATAGCAAATCTCCTTAACAAAACTGTTGACTCATTTAATGTCTTAAAAAGGTTAAAAGAAGGCTCCGTAGGAAATTTCCTAAAGTGCACATTAATGTATTACACAGGCTACGGTAAACCGGCAAGCGTCGTTAATAAACGACCGGTTTCGAGTAATCCATGCGTCCTTCACCTTTCGATCATGCCCCCAAAAAACTGCGCTCCGTAACTTGTCGGCTTCAGTACCGACTGTCAACAGTTGAAAAGTGAACATAAAAATGTTGTTTTATTTGTCAATCAAAAAGAATTTAATTGTAACCTTATCAGTTTATTAAAGAAGTCTATCAAGACCCGTTTCAAGAAGGCGAAGTGCAGGCGATAAAACCGTTGCAGGCTATAATACCGTTGTTATAAACAGATGACCTCTCAGAGATGTCGGCGATAATACAGTATTTGTGCAATATTACAGTATTTCCAAAATGTCAGTGCTTTTAATATACACTGTATAACAAACATAAGGCATTCTTTTGATCTCTTTAATTTTCTATCCAGTTCTTTGTGTTTTATTCCGTTATCTGCAACTCAAATCCCCAGCCTGATTTAGTTCGCACGTGTCGTAAAAATTACCCGATACTTTAGAGTGGCTTATGGGAACCAATTTAAGGCTACGGGACACCAAATATCCCTTACCTCCTCTTTACAGTGGGTGAAAAGAGTCATCTCTTCCAAATAACAGAAGTACCAACTTATAGCAGGTTATCCACAAGCTTTGTAATTAAACGTGAACTCTAATGCAATGAATAGGTGACCGTCTCTTGGACCCACCTTGGAATCACGTTATCTGGTCTTCAATTCTAAGTATGAAGAACAGACAACATTGCACTTCTGATCAACTGAGCTATTCAAGTTAAGAAACAAACCTGTAATCAGGACGAAAAAGAGTTATGACAAAGATTTTGAACATTTTGGTAGGAGACAGTACAACCGGAAGTAAATTAATGCTGAATATTTATGCGCAAGCCCGGTATGCTAACAAGTAAAACCATTTAAACGACATTAGAAGTCCATAAGTAACCCTAACCGGAAACGGAAATAAGTAGGGAGGACTGAGAGCCTTTTCACAGCGTAAATGGGTTCCCACAAGCAAATCTAGAGTAGCTTTGTTATCGGGTAATTTTTTAAAATGGCTGCCACGATCATGTCAGGAGAAGTATTTGTCACTTGATCGCTGTAAAAATGGCATATGTCATTCACAGAAAAGATATAAATTTAACCTACAGATTTTTGTTACACATTTTCACTGGCTCATTAACAACAACCAGTTTATCGTGAGGCTAAACAAATACTGTATTATCGCTCATACCATAACAACATCACTGTTATCATTTCACTTCGAACTTCCTGACAAATGTATCGATTGGTGTAATCGATGCCCTTTGTATTCTGTTTAATATCACAATTGCGTTTCTGTACATGGAAATGAATTCAAGCTACATAACTGAAATGTGCGTAGCTCCAAGTAAGCTCTTCATTATTTTTACTTGGTATGTTTCTTTATCAGATACGCAGAACCTCAGTTCGAGGAGCTCATTTGATTGGAGCTCCTCGAATCAAATTACGCTAGGAGTCAGAAATGAAATGTAAAAAAGCGGATTAACTAAACAACAATTTTATTCCAATCCCAACACCGTTCAAATGTGATCTTTGCACACAACTTTTTTAAAACAATTGCTTTCAGAAAGCAATTTAACTAAGTGCAAAAAAAGTGGATGTTAATTACAAAAATGAAAACAAATACAGTTCTTTTAACTTGATCCCGAGTCTTGTGGCTCTATCTAGGCTGCATACAGAATAGGAATAAGGAGTATTTAAGGTATTTAGGTTTGAAACTCTGAATAGTTAGGAAAATGGTTATCAAATTCATGGAATCAACCTAAGCTGGCAAAATTTTTAAAAAATGTTTCAAATTTTTATCGCGTTGTGGCCGGGGTCTCCTACGGTCGGGGCCGGGTTTTCCTGAAATTTGAGGCCGAGTTTCTTTAGGGCCAGGTTAGCCGGGGACCGAGTTCGCTTGGGGCCGAGTTTATTTGTGACCGGATTCTCTGGTATTCTCCTAGGATCCTTCCCTGAAAAAAAGCGCAACAAATAAGCGATTTCGTACCTAGAATTTTGCCGATTTTTTGCGTTCCGAATGAATTCAGTTGAGGTAAGTATATAAAGAAAAACTAAAAAGGAAAAAAATCCATTTTTCAGAAATATTCATAGGTAGGTAGGTAGGTAGGTACAAAATAACCTAAAAACACTCTTTCGTTAACCGAACTCGAGATGATAATCACCTTCAGGTTTTAGGCCCTGACCATGACTAAGGAGTTCAAGGTCACCGAAGTACCTCTAATATAAGGGTCGCCAAAGGGTCTAAAATAGATCCTGCAGGTTTTAGCCAAGCCGACTTTCATTGTTGGACTATGTCCATCATTTGTGGGCTATCTGTCGTCCATTATGTGTGTTTCTGTAATTTTGTCAGCAATGTTCCCTAGGTAGTGACACTTACAGATTTAACTTCGGCCAGTCAGAATGTCCCTTGACATTGAGGTTTGATTGCTGTCGGTGGGTCCTATACAATTCCAACAATATTTTTGTTCGATCCGCCATAACTAGTTATAAATTATTAATTCTTATTATTATTTTGAATGTCTCTTTTAAAATGTTACTGCTCTTAGATTTTTAAATGGATACCTAACATATTTATTGCATTTTTTCTCAAATCAGACTGGCTATTAAGATATTACATGTAGTGATATAGTTTTATTACAGAGCAATGCTTATCGTTCTTTGCTATTGTGGGCTCGACTCCCACAGCGCGCTTGCATAACGATTTCTTATGCATCAAATAGGCGCTCTCCGGTGGTAGCAAAACGCGCGTTAATTATGCTCCTTTATGTCATATGATAAATATTCTAGTTAATGTTTATTAAGGTGACAAAGCTGCAAGATGTAACTGTAAAAGCAGTTTCCAAACTAGACCGAATTTCGCTACGAGATTGCAAAATGCCACCCAATTGCAATAGTAGAAGGCCAGAGAATGTGGTCAAAAACAAATTTCTAAGTGTTTAGAGATATTTTCCAAATTGTGTTTTTAGCCCTGCCCACTTCGTTAGGTTGACCTTATCACATTAGTGGAAGGGATATCTGTCATCTGTATGCACATATGGACATATGTACGTATGTAAACTTTTACTTAAAATGTTTTTTCTCCCTCGGTTTTGATAGTATTCCTTTCAAATTTTGCATGATTTTTTCCAGGCTGGCCTGTCTTGAAAAATTCATTTTTATCGATTCTACAAAAAAAGCAAATTTTCAACCGACTTTTTGGATCGTTCAGAGGTTAGACAAATACCGACCTTCAAAAAACTTTTTCTCTAACCCGTTTCCAAAATTCTAACCTTACTTTTTAGCGATATTACAAGCCTTTTGTACTTCATTCACTAGATCCCAGCCGGCCACAATGTCCGTGAAAATCTTGAATTAAGATGCAGAATAGAATTCATCTATTTCGCTTGATTCCGTCTAAACTATAGGTGGAGAAGCATTTATTAGACCAGCCGATTGTGTCGGGCTGGTCTTATTACATCTATGGAGGGACATCCATCGTCTGTATGTACGCATGTATATATTTAAACATTTCCTTAAAATGCTTCTTCTCCTCAGTTTTGATCGGATTCTCTCAAATTTTACACGAATGTTCTCTAGGTAGGCCTCTCTTTGAAAGTAAGTTTTTGGCCATCCGCCAAAAATGGCTAAACGGAGGTCCTTTAAAATTTTTCGATTACCAATTTTCAAAATGCTCTTTCTCCCACAATTTTAATAAGACTTTCTTCAAATTTTGTGCGAATATTCTCTTGGGAGATCTCTTTAAAAGTAAGTTTTTTGCGATCCGCCAAAAATTGACCAAATGGGGCATTTTTTATTTTTTCGGTGTCTAATTTTAAAAATGCTTCTCGAACCATTTTAATCAAATTTTCTACAAATTTTGTGCGTATCTTCTAACATATTCCTCCATCAAAATTTCCTTTTTTGGGGGATCCGCCATAAATTGGCCAAATATGGGACATTTTTAAAACATTCTTTTTGCTACAATTTTGATTGAATTCCTTTCCCATTTAGTACGATTCTCCTATTGGTAGGTTCCTCTTGAAAAATTGTGTTTTTGCAGATCTACGAAAAATTGGAAGTTTAATAAAACATGGGCATTGATGGGCATTGGTCCGAAGTGCTGACCGCACATCTACGCAAGTTAAATAAACATGCGCACTGGTCTAAAATAAGAAAGGCTCATCAATACACGTTAAATAAACATGCGCAGTGGTCTGAAATGTGAACCGCGCATCAACGTAAGCTAACTAAATATGCGCAATAGTCATAACTGCAAACAGCTCTTAAACGGAAGTTGAATAAACATGCGCACTGGTCCGCAATGCAAACCGCGCATCGACGCAAGTAAAATAAACATGCGCACTGGACTAAAATAAGAACCGCGCATCAACGCAAGTTAAGTAAGGGTGCGTATTGGTTCAAAATAAAAACTGGACATCAATGCAAGTTAAAAAACATGCGCATTGGCCCGAAATGCAAACCACACATCAACGCAAGTTAAATGAACATGGGCACTGGTCAGAAATACAAATCCAGCAAAATAATGCATACAAAAATATTAAAACTTAAGAAATAATGTTTTTGACGCGGCGTTTTCTTCCATTCAAAAGGCACATGCGTTTGGTCGTTTCTGCAGCTTAAAATAATTGAGTATGCCCGACAGTACATTTTAACAGTACACATGAGTGGATTCAATTTCGATGCGTTGTTCGAAGGTATCTCTTCGGAGAGACACAAGATCTGTTTCCCATTTTTCACGAAAACAAATCTTGTATGTATTTATCGGTCTATGTTCTGGTCCGTTGTTAAATTAATTATTAAGCTAACTATTTGCCATTTCGTCTGTTGAAGCCCAATTTTTTCAGGGAAATTCTCTTGATCATGCACGCTGGAATTGGTCTCGTCGCTTATCGTAAGCTGGGACTTTGTCCTTGGACAAACTTGTACAATGTGACTACAACTTTTTGGTAATCATACAAGCTTTTTCGTAGAGTCACTAGATTTTGACTGGTCACAATGTCCCTGGACATTCTTGTAAAAAAATTAGCGTAGGCATTTTTAAAGCACGATCGCAGTTAGTGAAACTAAACCAGAAAATTATGTCGCAACTCCTTATCATCAGTATGTAGTAAATCTCTTAACATTATTTCTATTTCTAACCTGTGAGGAAATGTTTTTGTTCTGCTGCTACCGTAGAGGGCCAGTTTATTATTAATATTAATATTAATAATAGTTTAATATTCTAAGAATTCGCTATGCACGCACTCTGTAGGAATCGAACCCATAATAGCAAACAGCAAAAAGTACTGATTATAACATGTATTTGACCTTTTCATTTTCTTTACCATTTAATTTTTTCTTATGACGCCATTTTTTTTGTATTTCGCCAAAAAAGCTCATTTTTAATCACCAGACCATCTGAATAATGGTCTGATAAAATTTCAAACAGATCTAGTTCAAATTGCTGGGGAAGCATCTCATTTAAAAAATGAGCCACAGATAATTTTAAAATGCTTCATTTGGTCAATTTCGACGGATCGAAATTTTTAAAAGAAAAGACTGCTGAAGGAGCATTTTTTCAAGAGAGGCCTACCTAGAGAACATTCGTACAACGTTTGAAAGGAATCCGATCAAAACTGAGGGAGAAGAATCATTTTAAGTTAGTTAGTTAGTTGTATGATTTTTAACGACACGACCATGCTGTGTCTTCACTGGTTCATAACGGATAAAACGTTAAAAATTGCATTGGATATTAAAAGTATGCCCTATTCTGGCTCTACGTATTACCATGTCATACCTCTCTTCGCAACCCGGACATTGGGATGGCAGTTCGCCTCGAAGCAGATGTCTACGTGTGGTGTAGGTATGCCCTATTCTGGCTCTACGTATTGCCATGTCATCCCGAACGATGTTTAAGGATGGTAATATACGTCCCACAACCGGGCTACTTTGATGCAGTTTATTGTTGATCTGTTAATTCCAATACTGTTGCCATTTGCCCTTTATATATCTAGAAATATGCAGTTTGTAATCTGATGATGGGATAAAAAATTCAATATCTAAAGCCTCTTTAACAGCTTTATCAGCTGCCTCGTTGCCTGGGATTCCTACGTGGCTTGGAACCCAACAAAACCGTATTACCTTTCCCGTCCTTACAGCTTCGTCATGTTTTCCTACTAGGTCTAAGATTATAGGATTTGATATTTTCAGGTTTTCTAGTGATTCTAGTAATGACATGGAGTCAATGCAAAACATAATTTTTTTTTGTAATTTTGACAATTTTGACAATTTGCATGCCTAGCTGGTGAGCTCTGACTTCGGCAGTGAAAATTGAAGACCCATCTGGGAGTCTGGTTTTCAAGATATTGTTCTCTGTGACAATTGATGCCGCAGCTTTGTCATCAAGTTTAGAACCATCAGTATACATAAAGTGGTAGTCTTGGTAAACTTCTTTGAGCTCTGCGAACTTCGATCGGAACACACACGCGTTAGTTTGTTCTTTTGGGACTTCGGATACCCTTTTTAATACTTAGGGCTTAACTAATTTCCATTTAGGGTATTTCGATACTCTGTAATTGGCAATGAGCTCAACGCTGATGCCTGCTTCTTGCAGGTGGGGTAATACTCTGGTTCCAAATGGAGGTGTAGCCCCACTCTCAGAAAATTGTGAAAAGTCCGAGTAAAAAAATGACTTGATGGGTGGGGTTTATGTCGGTTAGCGTAGTTTTACAGAGCTAGTTTCAATCGACGAATGTTAATTTGCTTCAACGTGCAACTGTCAGTCGGAGAGGTTCTAAAAGTTACGATGGTCAAAATTTTTGGGATAAATTATAGAAATAGTAGAAAAACATCAAATTTGTTACTTTCTTTCAATATGTACATTGTTACGGCCAGATATGCAACAATTTTTGACCTTGCAGAGTTAACAGATATTTATTGTTTTAGAACTAAGTGCGTCAACATATGCAAATCCATCATATGAATAACACTGAAGTTCCTTTAAAAATCAGCTGTTTCTTAGAAACACATTTCGAAACAAGTTTCCGTGGTTGAGATAAGATGTCATTTTACTTCCAGGTTTAATTAAAAGTCCATTAATTTTGAATTGTTATTCGTTTCCTGTGTATGACGTTGCCGTTAATACTAAGAGTTTCCATGAAATTCGGAGAAAATGCCGGTATTTTATCCAACCACATCCCCAAAACTGGAACTTGATTTCCACACCCAAAAACACTCATTTCCGACCTCCCACTTTATTGATTATTTCTTATGATCCTGATTTCCGTTCGATTTCCCATAAAAAGCCGTACATCGCTGTTCTGCAGCATGTGATATTTGGTACGCATCTGCGTAAAGGCTCTTAATTACAAAGGTGTAATTAAAGGGAAACTTGTGGAAGTCAAGGAATATAAGAGCGCATAAAAAATGTGGTAAGCTGTTTTATGTTAATTCGTGGATTTAAATTGATTGAAGTTAATTCACATTGAGCAAATTGCGCACAAGATTATATGATCGATTTTGTATATGTAATTAAGATGTGGTTGCCAATATTTCACTATTGTTTTAAAATGTAAGGTCGGTTAATTGATTATTAATTATTATAAATGTTGGTTTGTACTAGATGAAAATATTAAACTATGTCTGTAAAATGATAATTATTTTGAATTCAACGCAAATGATATTTTAAGACTGAAACGTAATTGAACTTGTTTTAGGATTTTTTTTCAGTTAATCGTTGCGTCTTTACGCGATTAAGGAATAACATCAGTGAAGCGCACGCATTACACATAGTGCAATAAGATATATAAATTCCAAAGACTTTGACTTCCACAATTATTAACACATTTTTGATATCACATTTGATATATATACGGTCGACAAACCGACAACCCGGCCCGATTCGAAGCGAATCAAAGATGAGCAATATGCTCAAACCTTTGACTGGCTGACAACATTGTCAGGAGAAATTGCTGTCCTTATGCTCAAAAAGGACAAAGAAAGCGTTCGCTTGAAATACAAGGATTGGTTTGAGAAGTATGGCAACTTCCTTGACCAATACGAAGCCAGAGTTAGCCACACAGCTAATGACGGCACTGAAGTAGAAGAAACAAGGCTGGAATCGCAGCGAGGTCAAATCTCGGGTAGAAACATAGTTCGGCGAAGTTTCTTCCAGTCAAGCAGATGAAAGCATTTGCACCCAAAGTTCGCGGAAGTCGCAAACATCCTCACTGTTGAGGGAACGTCAGCGATGCGAAGAACTCAAGGCCGAGGCGGAAGCCATGAAAAACGGCAAGAAATAGAAGACCAGGAGCGAGATCTGTATCGCAGGCGCGAACAGCTCGAAATTGACCTCAGACGGAAAAGAGAACTGGAACTACAGACCACGTTGAAGAAGCCGCGATCAGTGAGCACGATAGCACTAGTGTCAGGTCAGTATCTACCAGTCGTTCTCGAGTCGTTGATGACAAACGTTACGAAAGTAATTATGTTACCGACGTTGTCAATATTACAAAATTGCTTAGAAAACCGACGTTCGACGTAGAGAAATTTAATGGCGATGCGTTGAAATATGTACGTTTTGTACGTCAGTTTAACAGTCGTATTGTCGCTTACTGCGACACAGATGAAGAAAAATATACGTTTCTTGAACAGTACACTTCCAGCGAAGCTAAAAGTATCGTTTCGGGCTTCTCTCATTTAAACGCGTCGGATGCATATGAAACAGCGATGCGCGAGCTAGACGAACGTTACCGTGCTCGACAAGTTATCGCTCACGCTTACGTCAAACGAGGGTTAAATTGGCCGTCAATACGTGCAAATGATGACAAGGCACTATACCGCTATGCAGTGTTCCTCCAAGAACTCGACAGCGCTATCAAAGATGTTCGAGAGGTCCGAATATTGGAATATCCGGAAAACATGAAACGCCTTGTGGCAAAACTGCCTCAGTTTCTACAGGATCGGTGGTGCAGAGAAATTCATCGCCTCAAAGGCCACCACGAAATCAGTTTCACAGATCTGGTGATATTTGTGAAATCCGAAGCAAAGATTATGAATGACCCGACATATGGAAGAAGCGCAATCAGTGACTTGACGTCACCAACTACACCAAAAAAGCACTCCGGATCTTTTGCCACTTCAACGGACAATAAACAGACCAAACGCAAGTCTGACAAGTCAGGGTCAGGTAAGCCTACGAGCAAAGGTTGTGTATATTGTTCAGTCGAGACACATGGGTTATCCGAGTGCGAAAGGTTAAGTAGTTTGTCACCTAATGACAGAGCACTGTTTGTTAAATCAAAAGGTTTATGTTTTGGTTGTTTGAAGTTTGGTCATTTGAGCAAATCTTGTGAAAACAGGTGTGTTTGTAAAAAATGTAAGCGTCACCATCCAAATCGCTTCATAGAGAAGACAGAATTAATGATAAGAATGTTGAACAGAAAACGGAAGCTCCAGTAAATCAGTTATGTAGCTCTACGGGGGTCGGTAGTGAAGAATGTGCTATGGCCATTATACCGGTTGAGGTAAAGGTGAAGAACAGTTTCAAAGCTGTTAAAACATATGCCTTCTTAGATTCGGGAAGCAGCGTTAGCTTTTGTACACAAAGTTTAATGGAAGAGTTGGGTGTGGGTGGTAAAAGGTTGAAAATGACCATAAACACAATGGACAAGCCATTCACTTTGGTGACTAACGAAATTAAGGGATTAACGGTTAGTGATCTGGAAGGCAAAAATACGATAGAATTGCCAAAGGTTTACGCTAAGGATAGCATGCCTGTTTCGCACTGACACATTCCCAGGATGAGTGACATATCACAATGGCCGTATTTGACAGATGTGCATTTACCGAAAATAGAAGCAGATATCGGTCTTTTGATCGGTGTCGATGCACCAGGAGTCTTTACTCCTATCGAAACTAGGGCTGGTCCGATAGACTGTCCCTCAGCTACAAGGTCACCCTTAGGGTGGATCGTATGGAACATAAGGCGTAATTGCCAGGACAGAGCCTTCGCTATGGTAAATAGAACATCTATGATAGCTCTGAAGGAAGTTGAAGATTTAAAGGCTTTAGACAGGTTAGTCAGAGATTCAATCAATTTTGAGTTTCCCGAGCATATCGTAGACGATAAAAAAGAAAATTTACAAGAGGACAAGGCCTTTCTCCGAAAGGTAGAAACTTCAATGAAAAGGGTAGGAGATCACTTTGAGGTAGGATTACCATTTAGGGACGAGTCCATCGTACTCCCCGACAATCGTAACCAAGCCGTTCAAAGATTGAACACTTTGGAAAGAAAAATGAGAAAAAATCCAGTCTTTTTTCAGGACTATACACGCTTCATGACAGATGTCATAGATAAGAGATATGCGGAAGTAGTTCCAAATAGTGAATTAAAGAGACATGATGGGAAGGTCTGGTACATTCCTCATTATGGCGTGTATAATCCAAAAAAACCGGAGAAAATCAGAGTTGTCTTCGATTGTGCGGCGAAGTACGAGGGACTTTCACTGAACCAGAATCTCCTTCAGGGCCCAAATTTAACCAATAATCTGGTTGGGGTACTGCTGCGTTTCAGACAGGAACGTTATGCAATAATGGAAGACAAGGAGGCAATGTTTCACCATGTCAGGGTTCGAAAAAAGGACAACGACTGCTTGAGGTTTTTATGGTGGCAGGATGTGGACCTAGATAGCGAACCGAGAGTATATAGAATGTGTGACCATTTATTTGGAGCTTAGGCAGGGTCGTAGACATACATAGAGATCACAAGGGCTTAGTTAGAGTAGCTAAGGTGCAAACCAAGTCGAACATTTTAGAACGCCCCATACACAAATTGTGTCTTATCTTAGAAGGTAATTGAAAAAAAAAATGCTTCAATTATTATCATTATCATTGAAATGTTTTAATTGTAGATATGAGTAATGTATGTTACTGGTACTAATTATACTTGTGTTTTAATTGCGATTTAATTGTAATTGATGTTTATTTCAATAGATGAGCAGTTTGGAACAGTAATGAATGTTTAAAGTTGAATTTGAACACTGTAAATGTATTGTATGTAGTGACAATTATGTGTAGCGTCTGGTATATGTCAGTTCAAACTAGGCACTAGCATAACAGTTTTGATCATGTATAACTTCTGTTTTAAGATTTATGGATCTTGCTTGTGTTCCACTTGTGCTGTTACAGTTGTAAATAGTTTCAGCTAACTAGAGCAACATGTACTGCAAATCATAAAGGGCAAAGGAATTCTAAACGATAATATTATATCTGACCTTTCATAAGGTTAAATGCCCAAGAGCATTTAAAGGGGGTGGTGTTACGGCCAGATATGCAACAATTTTTGACCTTGCAAAGTTAACAGATATTTATTGTTTTAGAACTAAGTGCGTCAACGGATGCAAATCCATCATATGAATAACACTGAAATTTAAAAATCAGCTGTTTCTTAGAAACACATTTCGAAACAAGTTTCCGTGGTTGAGATAAGATGTTTTACTTCCAGGTTTAATTAAAAGTCCATTAATTTTGAATTGTTATTCGTTTCCTGTGTATGACGTTGCCGTTAATACTAAGGGTTTCCATGAAATTCGGAGAAAATGCCGGTATTTTATCCAACCACATCCCCAAAACTGGAACTTGATTTCCACACCCAAAAACACTCATTTCCGACCTCCCACTTTATTGATTATTTCTTATGATCCTGATTTCCGTTCGATTTCCCATAAAAAGCCGTACATCGCTGTTCTGCAGCATGTGATATTTGGTACGCATCTGCGTAAAGGCTCTTAATTACAAAGGTGTAATTAAAGGGAAACTTGTGGAAGTCAAGGAATATAAGAGCGCATAAAAAATGTGGTAAGCTGTTTTATGTTAATTCGTGGATTTAAATTGATTGAAGTTAATTCACATTGAGCAAATTGTGCACAAGATTATATGATCGATTATGTATATGTAATTAAGATGTGTTTGCCAATATTTCTCTATTGTTTTAAAATGTAAGGTCGGTTAATTGATTATTAATTATTATAAATGTTGGTTTGTACTAGATGAAAATATTAAACTATGTCTGCAAAATGATAATTATTTTGAATTCAACGCAAATGATATTTTGAGACTGAAACGTAATTGAACTTGTTTTAGGATTTTTTTAGTTAATCGTTGCGTCTTTTACGTGATTAAGGAATCACATCAGTGAAGCGCACGCATTACACATAGTGCAATGAAGATATATAAATTCCAAAGACTTTGACTTGCACATACATTTTGTGAAATGCCGCCCAAACACCTAACGTTTATTTTGATATCAAAATAAAATTAAAGATATCAATAAATCAACGTAGATCTTAATAACTTATATTTTGCTATCAATAATTGAATTTTGTATGGCAAAAATGTATTTTTAAGATAAAAAATCAATTTTACAAAATTTAAAAAATCTTAAGGGAGACACGCATTTGCATAAAAATATCGAATCGTCAATTAAATTTTGGAGATGCAAACTTGAATCATTGAGATCAATAATAACAACACAATTTTTAATCTCACGAATTGCTTCTTTTGTGTAGTGTGGAAAATTTAAAGAAAGATTCTGTATACGGGGGCCAGTAATTATTTATTTACATATGTGTGTTTCTGAATTTTTATTTAAAACGTAGACTGCAATTTTGATATAAAAAATTAATTTGCAGATTTCAAAATACAAATTTGAAAAGTATCATTCTGAAATAATGATATCTGAAATAAACTCTTAATATCAATAAAAGGAAAATGAATTATTGAGCTCAAAATTGATATTTTACTTTCAAATATTTCTTTTTTGCTAAAAAGAATTGAATTTTTGATCTCAAAAATTTAAGATATCATTAAATTTTTTTATTAATAAATATTTCTTGATATCAGTAAATATTTATTGATATCAAGAATTATTTTTTGAGATCAAGAATACATTTAGAGATATCAATAATACAATTACAGATAGCAAAAACTAATTCTTGATATCAAAATATGGATTTTTTGAGATCACATATTAATTCTTGATATCAAAAATTCAATTTTTGATATCAGAAATTAATTTTTGAGATCAACAATTCTTTAATAAATTTAAAAATGGCATTACATACATTTTCTATCATATGATATACATGTAAGCCAAATCACACTTTGGGCGTTCCGAATAAAAAGCGCAAAAATTCTGCGTTCCGAGTACAAACCAACCGGTAAAAAGTGAAAGAACTGATAAAGAGATTTCATCTAAATGTCAAATTTCTCCTGCATCAAAGAGTAATCGTGCTTTTAGCAATCATGTATGCTATTTTTAAAATTAATCATTTTTTACCCTGTTCCCTCGCAGTCGATATTCAAAATTCTTGCGTATTTTATTCGAAACACCTAAAATGTGGCTTATTATTCAGCGCCTTTAATAGCCAAAATGTGAATATATATCTGGCAAAATGTGATGTTTTTGTTTCTTTTTCAGTTTTTCTTTTATCATTTCTTTATATCTTTACCCCAACTAAATTCAGTCGAAAGGAAAAAAGCGCAAAATTCTAAGTACGAAACCGCTTATTCGGTAGGCTTTTCAGGGAAGAGTCCTAGGTAGCTACGTGATGCAAGGAAGGAAGAGCGAACCTGGAGCTTCGTTGGTCCTAGGAAAGTTCATTTGAGTTATATAGCTTGGATTCATCTCCCGTTATGGAAAGGCAGTTGTGATATTTTAAGCAGTATACATAACATCGATTCCACAAATTGATACATTTATCCTTAAGTTCGAAGTAAAATTGTAACAGTCCTGTTTTGATGGTATGGGCGATAATACCGTATTGTCTAACTTCATGTTAAACTGGTTGTTGTTAATAACCCAGTGAAAATATGTCAAAAAATCTATAAGCTAAATTTATACCTTTTACCGTGAATGCCATAAGCCATAATAACAGAGATCAAGTTACAAAAGTTTTCTTGACATGATCGTGGTAGCCATGTTAAAAATTACCCGATGCCAAAGCTACTCTATAGTGGCTTGTAGGAACCAATTTACCGTTGAGGTTGCCTGTTGGACAACGAGGCAATGTAACAGGAAACCTTACCCCGCTGCGTTGTTGTCCACCACACAGCCTCTACGTTGATTCAGTCTGTGATGACACTTTTTAATTGGCAATCCAATTGGGGATTCCGGAGAATAGTACTAATTAAAGAGAGGACCAACTTAAGAACTCTATCCGCCTTATGCAGGTACAAAAGAGATAGATCTCCTCAGAAGTCAACTTTTTTGTAATAACAACTCCGGTGTCGCCGTACTGTCATGTCATCCCAGAGTCTTAAACTGAAGTGAATTGGGTACAGAAAGGTATGATGGGAGCCGGTTACATTTTGCAAGAAAACAGCAGTGCGAGAAAAATCTGTGTATCTATCTATCTATCTATCTATCTATCTATCTATCTATCTATCTATCTATCTATCTATCTATCTATCTATCTATCTATCTATCTATCTATCTATCTAATTATCTATCTATCTATCTATCTATCTATCTATCTATTTATCTATCTATCTATCTATCTATCTATCTATCTATCTATCCCTATCTATCTATCTATCTATCTATCTATCTATCTATTTATCTATCTATCTATCTATCCATCTATCTATCTATCCATCCATCTATCTGTCTATCTATCTGACACAATTTCTCTCTCTCTCTCTCTCTCTCTCTCTCTCTCTCTCTCCCTCTCTCTCTTTCTCTTTCTGTCTGTGTGGTGATGGGTCGAGGTGATGTAGAGATGCATAATCGAGGTGCATAATACATTGGAAAATTAATGAAGGATGTCATTCAATATTCACAGATAACAAAAACAAAACAGTAAAAGAATAAAAGTACAGAGTTTTATACTGTTCTATACTTATCGTTATTGTGAGTAAGATTCCCACAGGGTACTGGCATAACAATTTCTTTTGCGACGAACAAGCACTGCCCGAATGGTAGTACAGCTATTTAAGTGTGCCTGTGTGTGTCAGGTATAAAGCTTTACATTAAGTAATGTTTAAGGTATTAAAGCAGTGGAACTGAAAGTTATATGAGACAAACTGGCTTCTTACATTTTATGTAATATTTGTCTTTAGTTATTGATAGTAACACACACATTTTAGTTATATTCTTTATTTTTTACAGCCTTTGTTTGGTCAAATCTGTGACTAAAATGTGACCATTCATAAATATTTTTTAAAGCTCTTTTGAATAGAATCCCATTTTTATCATTGTAATGATCTTCGGTTAGCTTTTATTCTATTGTTTGTCGTGTATAAAATGCAAGACTTTTCGTAGGAAAGGGCAGTTGATCACAACTGTGCATATGAAAATTATGCCAGATGATACTTGAAAGTTATGTTAGTTGAACACAATGCAACTGGTGGAAACAATAAAATATTTTTAATTTGGAAAGTATCGGCTTGTGGACTAGGAAGCCACCACTATGAGTTTTCCAATGTGTTAAACATTGGCTATTGATAAACATTGGCTATTGATAATTTTGAACGGGTTCCCCCTGTTACTATGTTTACAATGCATTGTCAGCCAACCGACCAATCAGTGTCGATGCAGTTCCACTCATGTGAACGAACCATAGCCAAATCATCGATATCCGACAAGCAGGAGTTTTTATCCTTCTTCATTTTTGGAATTAAGAAAGTCAAACTTTAGGTGGAGTTTATAATTTCTGGTTACTAAATATCTTTGATAGTATATTTATGTACACTGTAAGTTCCATCTTAGTTCATTGGCGGATAACGGTTTACTGACTTTGCTGATTCCTACACTTGGTAGTTCTGGGTTTTGACAAACCGGCTTTCGCTCGGTAAATGCTTCCTGAACCACAAGAACGATCAGGAGTCCGCTCTGCAAACGCGAACGTTTCAACTTACCATCGCTCTTGCCGCAATATTGACCAAGTGAAAGAAGCGAGCTCAACAACATTCATTCAAGTGCATTCGTTCGAACAATCCTACAATGAACTGTTCCTGGCAGAAGGAAATGTCCTCGTAAAGTTGCAACCATTATCTCCATCTGATCTGTTGCCTCAACTTGACACACGAGTAATGGAGACGCTGAGTTCCACCTCTTGTGCGGCGAATGAGTCGCCCACGTGGTCGTCACAGCGGCGAGGTAACTGCAACGGGTATGCCACCTGGACACTGAGTCGGGTCGTTGCATCACCAACACAGTGTAAGCATCGATCACGTGTTAAGCTATGAAGCTTCCCTTCAGTTTAGTAAGGGTTTGTGTATTATTGCTACATAAATACGCATAATTCCTTCATCCACACAGGTACGATAATGTGATCGAGTACATGTCCATGTCGTGACAGAAGCAACTTGAACACGGCAGTGTTCTTGCTTATACACATCTGTCACGATATGAGCATGACTAGATAATGTGGTCTGTGACTACACTAGGTCTCACTCATGTCCAGGTCTTGTTTGCCATGATATGTAACCATAACAAGGCATTGCAAGTCACTGGCCCAGGTTATGTAAGGGTTCACGACCCGTACTAGTGACGGGTTCATCCTGTGATGAGATATTGCTATCACTGTTGTGCTTGCAAAGGGTGACTGTCACGTGTCGTGTCTGCGACGAATCGTAGCTATGACCACTAGTCGCTGTGACGGTCAATGCTGCCATGAGGCGTCCACTTGACGGGTCGAACCTGTCTTGACCGGTGACTGGGGCCGGTCGCCACTGTGATAGGTTGTGTCTGAGGCAATTATGTCACATGCATTTGCTGCAGCGATGGGAATCGACCGTCGAGTCGTACAATGTCACGGGACGCTTAGAAACGGTCTATATCACGTAGTTTAACTTTAAAAAGTCTTATGGACTACGAAGCCATCACTATGGGGATCTACAATGTATTTCACATTGGTTATCGCAATTCATAATAGAATTTTTGCGTGATATTGAACGGGTTCCTCCTGTTACTATGTTTATCGCGCGTTGTCAACCAACCGACCAATCAGCGTAGGTGCAGTTCCGGTCGTGTGATCAAAGCATTCCATACTTATCGCGATCCGATAAGTAAGAGCTTTTCTCTGTTTATATTTGGTTGAATATGATGGATCAAAACCAAGGTAAATGCATACTTTTTAGGTATTATTTATCTTGGATAGTAGATACGTAAGTTTCATCTTATTTGATTTACTTTTTTTGGGTTTGTGACTTTGCCGATCTTTACGCGTGGTAGATCTGGGTTTTGTCATACCGGCTTTCGTTCGGTAAATGGTTCCCGGCATCCAAGAACGTAGTGTAGGTTATTGCTAATGAACAGTGAGACAGTTTATGAGCGATTGTTTCAGAAACTTCATCTCTAGGGTTTCCCTCATTGTCAGCGAACAGTTTGCATCGAGTGGACTCTGCAACCAGGAAAGTTTCAACTTTCCACCGTCCTTCTGCCAGCAACAGGGCATTGTAGAAGTTCTTTCTTAAACTGGCTCGATACTGGGGCAACTTTCTTTGTGGGATTGTACGCACTGCCTCTTTCTATGACAGACACGCCAACATAGCAGTGTTGCGACGATGTGTCACGGTAATTAGTGTCGCCACTCATTTCCACTTGTGACTCGGTGCTGAGACAGTCATGTGGTTGTCACAGCGGTGTTGTACCTGTCACGATTTCGACACCCCGACACTGTGTCTGTCGTGGCAGCAACAACATGGTGTAAGCATAGATCAAGTGTCACAGCACGAGGTTTCCCTCCGGCTTCCCCATGGGTGTACAGATGGGTAGGGTTTTGTGTATTAATGTGAGTTTAATGCACACAGTTCTGTATCGGCACAAGTACGATGGGGTAATCAGGTATGAGCCCATGTTGTCGATTTTAGCCTAGAAGAATTCCTTAGATCGTCGTTGTCACGACCCGTTGCAGTGACGGTTCGAGCATGCGAGGGGTCAGGGCTAATGCGGGTTGTGTAGGCCACGAGTAGCCTTTGTTACGACCCATGAAAGTGACGCCTCAGTGATGTGACGACTCGCTGCTGTCACGAGTTGTGCATGCAGCCACTTGCTGCTACAGCGACCCGTGGCAGGGACGGGTCGAGCACATGATGGGTCGCTGCTATCACGTGTATGCAAAGAGGTATTTCTACAATCAACTGCAGCAGGGACGGTGCTATCCCCGGTGCTATCATTTGAGGTTTTATTGTGTCACCCTTCTACATCCAGAGGGTTGACACTGTCACGATCCGTAAATTGGTCGATCGGGCCACCAGTCGTGACTTACGGCTTATTCTAAAGAGACTTTCAACGGGAATGGGCGTACTTTTCATTCTTTTACAGTTAATAGAAGATGTTTAAGTCGTGTTATGTTTCTTTCACTGTTCTAGTGAGTTTGTGCAGTAGTAACTACTTACTTGTAGCATCTGCTTTTGTTGTGGATTCACTGAAAATCCTGGAATCCTGTGCACATGTGCACGAGACCCGCACTCAATGTTTACTGCGTGTTTGCGTCGCTGGGGCATACAGCCTTGTACGTTGGATAGTCACTGCGACTAGTGTGCTTACCGTGAGGACTCGCTCTTCTCCTTTTTACTTCAATAGCAGGAGACGGCCAGAGTGTGTGCCAAGAGTCACAAAAACTCCGGACTGAAAGTGTTCCTCTGCTCAAGCGTTATCATCCATTGCGCTGTCAACGGTTGATAAATCAGACGCAGATTGGTCACGGCAATCAAAGAAACTCAGACTTAAGTCTCTCTCATCGGTGCTACCTGATGCCACTTTGTCGACACCATGGATTTATTTCATTGACCCGGTCCAAGTGAATGTGACGTCTGCAATGGGTACACGTGTTGTTACCTACACCCGGATACGCTGAAAATGCTTCGGATGAAGAACTTAAGATGTTGAGTAACCTTGCATTCAACTCGGGGTTGGTGGCGCCGGCAATCACACGGCTTTATTCAATTCCATCGGCCACTTTTACCACGGAATCATCCTCGCCCAAGGATACACAGCCTCCGTCAATACACTTCATGGACCCTATACATCCATTGACAGGGAGTCCACATCATTTACGACATAATTTCTTCATTTACGGGTAGTCATCATCTTCATCAGCAGACAATTCATCGTCGGGTGAGGAGGAACCATTGATCATAAGTAAGCAAAATCAGATCCCAGCTGCACTGGAGACAGATGCGGTTGTACGTAGCACACCCTCGTCACCCGTTGCGGCTTTGGTATCGCGTCCTACTCCGCTGCCAACTACCCGACCTTCGGCTTTGGCTTTACCCCATTCCATGTAATATCACGCCTCTCCCCGGGTCATGACCGTTGCGGCTTTTGCGCCTCCCCCGATTCCACCGGGTTCTACCAAATGAATGGGAGGAAGCGTGAACAGTTGATTTTTCAGCAGCGGACTTTCCCATCAAAGACATGATTAAGTTTACTGCGGATAATTCGACTGCTTTTATCACAACGAGTTACACACGCTACAGGATGTTAGTCCGCGTCACTTGTCTCGACTGCTATCATCCAAGGTTTTACATGTGAAAACGGCCACATACCAATTCAACGATGGGGTGTTGCAGACTATCCTCTCACGTATCCTCGGGACATGGGCCCGTGGCTCCCTAACGTCAACCCTGAGTCCAGTGTTCTGCTGAACGAAAGTAACTGCAGCTGCTTGAAGGAAGTGACAAGGAAGAGTTTGCACACACTTTCTTTTCAAGACGCGGTTTTCCAAGCCTTGAGGAAATTTGTTGATCCCAGTTCAAATGCATTTTTTCGACCGTGTTTTTGATTCCGTCATGGCAGGGTCGTCTGACTTGTTGAAACTTAACGCATACATCCCCATATCGTTAGTGATCCTTCGACAGGATCAAGTCTTGCCTCACTCGAACATAAGCACAGAGGATGCGCGAAGGTTTCGTGTTGCACCAGTTGACGGGCAATCTGAGTTATTTCTTCTGAAAATACTGAAGACTGTCATCAAGTCAGCGTAACTCAAATCACACGATGCGCTGATGAGCAAAGCATTGGCGGCAGTAAGCCGAGATAATGCCAAAGAAGAGACAAGGTCCAGTGCCGCTGTCTTGGCCACAAGTCAAGAAGCATAAGATGGATACAATAAAACAGAATGCCACAGGTAGTAACCAATCAAGGTATCCGGCGCAGATCGCACGTCAAAATCTATAATATACTTTAGATTTTTGCAAAGAGCTGGCTTGTCCACTTCCCGAATGTGCCCGTAGGGCGAAGGCTAAATGGTTTCTTTTTTTGGCACGCTTGGCAATCGTTAGGAGCTCCCAAATACATGGTCCGGTGGTTGCGTTTGGGGTACCCTGTACCGTTCGCAAGAGACAGGTCGGGTCATAAAATCCTTTCACCGTTTGTCAAGCTTCCCAATCATTCTTTAATCACTTCGTACGAGCACCAGTCAGAAAAGTAGCTTTCACTTAGCGTCTTGTATTAGGCTTGTCACCTCTCAGTCAAGTCATACACCTGACATCGTACCATATGGACACTCCACAGTTCATCAAATGCCCCCTAAATCAGGGCATGTGGGCCATGTCAGTGGAACTGTCCGACACATAACGACACATTCCGATGCACGAAGCGTCGCGTCGTTATTTAGCCTTCAGGATAGGAGAGCAAACTACTGGTTTTTGCCCTACCGTTAGGCTCGTCGACAGCGCCGTTTGTGTTTAGTCAAACACTGGAGTCGTCAAGCATGCTTGCTCATTTACCAATATCTCTACGATTAGTTCCTGGTGAACGGAGAGAGGCAGGTCCTTTCAGCTGAGTTGGACACATTTGTGAAACAGTGCGATATCCTTGGCTTGTTGATCAATCACAGCAAGTCAGATAGAGTTCTTCGGGGAATTTTAGGATTTTGTAAGGGCTAGGGCGTTTCCCGCTCAAAATCGGATGCAAAATTTATGTGTCTCATTGCACAGGTCGTTTCCTCTCGCAAGCCCCGCATCGGCCAATTAGAGTCGGTCTAGTGGTAGTTACTGAGAAGAGCTAGGCAGGTGTCATTTCCGAGGGTATCAACGCTTTGTTTGTCCACCTTGCTTTGTTGTGGAATGCCGGATCATCGGATACGTCTTTCCTTGCTAGCTTTGTGGTCGATTGGTGGTCGTATCAACTCAATCTTCTTAAAGGTTTGTCCTTCTCCCTCCCAGCCCCATCCAAGAAGCTACAAATCGATGCATCTTGCACGGCTGGGGTTTCTTTGTTCTATGGACGCACGTGGAGGGCCATTGGTCAAATCATGACATTGTACATCGATGTCTTGGAAATGAGGGCGGTGTTTATTGCTTGTCAAACTCTAAGTTTTATAAGAGTCACGTGGTTCAGGTGCAGGCAGACAATCAGACAATGGTGTCTTATTTGTCCAAGCAGGGCGGCACGCGTTCACCGATGTCGTCTCATCTCACCTAACAGATTCTATGGCATGTTCACGATTGTGGTTTTGTCATTCAAGCGATTTCTTTCTTTATCTTTTCGAAGTCAGGCATGTGTCGGTTAGATCGATTATGAAATACCGTTTGGCTTTCACGTTTGTCTTGAAGCGCAGCCCTGCCGTCGGGCAAGCGCTGTAGGGAAATACACACATTGTAAAACTCTATCACTCAAGTGAATGTTGCATGGCAGGCGGTGGTCCTAAAACCATTGCCGTCTTCACTGTACAAGACGCACATTGCGATCAAGGGCTTAATCACGTTTAAGCAAATACCCACCTTGCCGGATGTGAGATCACGTGGCAGTGTCGACACCGCATCGTTATTCCATACTACGCGCATATACTAAACAATCAAGTACTCAACGTAGCATGTCACAGCGTCGCCTATTTATATCTTTCATGCGCATCACAGTAAATCTTTCTAAAAAACCTATATCTAATTAATTCAAGAAAATCATATTGTTAGCACATGATGATATTCTTAAAGAATCTGGAGAGGTAATGCAAAATAAAGGTTGTTAATTAAAGCTTATCAGGTTAGACATGCTAATGGTGTGTCAATGTGAGATTTATTACGAGTTGGCTCTTGAACCTCTCCAGACAAGTTTATCAAACACTGTTTTCAAGAATATACAACTGATACATTAACTTATTTGTATAGTCTTGATCCATTCGTTGCTGCTGAATCAGTGACTTCTCAGCAATCGGGAGAAAAAAGACCTTCAAGAAGGAGAAGGCGACTAAAAAGACTGTGTGTGCAGATGTACGGTGGAGCCTTAGACCGACTTCAATGTTTCTGTGTCCGTCACGTGTTGACTCGGCACAGTCGTGTCTTGTACCATGGTCAGGTTTTTGACAGATCCGCACATATAGTTACGCACCGTTCGGCTGAGCTGTTATATGTCCTTTTAGGAAAAGAAAGAGGAGGAGACATGAGCTCGTATCAATCTGTCAGTACTTGTGTTCGAGCATGTAACGTTGTTAATAATGGGCAGTTCTTGGTGAAACCCAACTTAAGGTTGTTATTGGTATGGAATGGGCAGTTCATTGTGAGACCACGCTGAATTAAAAGATTGTAATGAATTTCTTTTTTTATTTCTACCTTTCCAAAACAATGTCTTGTAGACAGCATGCCAACCAGTTCGTTTGCATTTGGTGTTCCATTCCCACCACCATTTCTAGTCTCTCATAGTGATGGCTTCGTATACTCTAACTGAAGTATTTAATTTTTAATGGTCATTTTCTGAGCAAAATATCTTCGAGCCATCACTCAAATTATACCCACCCACCTCCCCATCAACTTAGATAGTGGTTCTAGATAAGTTGGGTCACATGACTGAACTGCACCGACACTGATTGGTCGGCTGGTTGACAATGTGTTGTGCACATAGTAAAAGGGGGAACCGTTCAAAATTTACTTTGCGGTACATCCCACAAAAGTTCTATTATGGATAGTGATAAATAGTGTTTAACATATTGGAAAACCCATAGTGATGGCTATTACGTCTACAAGATAATTTACTCATAAAATGAGTATTAAGAAATTAAATACTTCAGATAAATAGTAATAAGCCACTTGGAAAACCTCGCAATTAATCTGGGCTAAAAATAAAAACAATAAACTCCCAGTTCTTTTTTCAATAATCTAGACAAAAAAAGTTGTCAAGAATATTCCTTATATTTTTTGGTGATTTGGCATAAATTGCAATCACTTTTAGGCTATACTTCGTCCGTTATATGTGTGTATGTATTTGGTCAATTTTTGAAAATACCTCTCCTATATTTCTGATCAGATTGTTTTGAGCAATGTGCCTAAACAGTCCTCTATATTTTGTAGGCTTTGGTCATTCTGGCTGGTTAGAATGTCCGTAGACATTCTAGTTTAATTTAATGTCAATGCTTCCTATGTCCCTAAAATGTGCGAAAATTGCGTAATTTTTAGAAATTATTTAAAATTAATGTTACAGTTCTTAAAGTTTTAGTCCGATTCCCAAAAAATTATGCTGTGTTTGTTACATAAGTTAAAACAGTCTCAAAGAAAAGACAAGCAGTCTGGTGATCTTTTTTGCACCCCAATGCTTAGCGCTGTTTGCTATTGTGGATTGTATAACTTGTGTAACCATTTCAATAGCACAGCGCGCGTTAAGTATGGCTGTTTATGTCATGTGACATAGCTAATCTATGTAAAGATTACTGAGGTATTAAGGTGGAAAAGCTACAAGCTGAAGCAGTAATTCATTTATATCTAATGCTATTTTGAGAAGTAGAAAATAAAACAAATTGGTATAATTTGACCTAAACTATAGGCGGAGTAGCATTTATAACATTTTCTAATAACTTTAAGTGAAATTGATCCAGAACTTTATATTCCAATTCCTTATCCATGAAACTCCTTTTCCAGTATTTTGTTTTTCCCTTGATACTACTTCTGTCCTTTGAGGAAATGCTGGTCTGTCGCCATTTTACTGGTAACACGTTCTAATCTAATAGTTATCTTGTACTACCACCAGAAAGTGGTATAGAAATTTGGTAGAGGACGCGGAGAAATTTGGTAGAGGACGTTTGGAGAGGTGACCCTGAAAAATCTTACTGAAAATTTTAAAGCGATTGGACCATTACATCAGTATTTTTGTATTTATATTTACCGCCACGGTACCAGTAAAGTGCAGAAGCGAGTGTACTCGAATATGTCAAACACTATTATTAGCCAGCCAATACCGGTATGTTTTTGCAAACAAAAACAAGATTCGTCAGGAGAGCCCCTCTGCATTCTTTTCCACTGCTTGCCTGTCCTTCGATTTAGTTTTATTTTGATAAATTTTGACAATTTCAAAAGTATAAGACTTTTGGGCTTATAAGAATGAATGTAACTGGATATATATATATATATATATATATATATATATATATATATATATATATATATATATATATATATATATATATATATATATATATATATTATAAGTAATGTCGTCACTATAAACTATCTTACGGTCTACGTCATTTTCATCCGAACTTAGGAGGTGGTCGTCGTAAATAGGTTTTACGATAGCTCTTTTTATCCGGATCTGGAAGGAGGTCACTTCTGAGGTTTTGCTGTAAGTCCTGGTCTGGGAGGGTGTCACGACTGGCAGGTTGTACTGTTCGTCTTTTTCATCCGGGTCTGGAATGTGGCCCTACAAACACATTTTACTATACGTATTTTTATCCGGGTCTTGAATGTTGCCTCTGCAAGCAGGTTTTGTAGTAGTCCCTTTTTTATCCTTCTCTATTTAACTATCCATTGGTGATTTTTTTGCTTACCAGCAACCGCCCCTCCCCATCAGATGTAGGCACGGTTCTGAAAGCAATCATAACTCTTTTACCCATTTTTCGATATAGGTCTGAATTCAAAATGTAGTTAAACTCATGAAATATATCTTGTCTGCGTACAATCTCATCGGTCAAAATGCAAAAGAAAGGATTCCTTCATAAGTGTACAAAAGATGACCCACCCTGTTGGGGATGGGGTAGGGTGGCATATTTAATGAGCTGCTTGTCGTAAGAGAAAATAGCAGAGCTGGCAATAGGGTCGTTACATTAACGCTTAACATTAACGTTTCCTTAGACGATGTTTGTTAACCGAGATTTTTATTGCTAGGTCACATGATTATAATTATGCAAGGATAACACCGAAATAGAACAAAATGTATGTGTTTGATCAAATAAATTCACTACTATCTTGTGCGTAAAAAAGTCAAAGGACTGCTGGGTTTACATGAGCGGCAATGCAATATTTCCTTATTGCATAAAAACTGCACAAAAGTGCACGAAAACTTTCAATGACACATACACAAAGAGACAAGACATTATTTTTTGCACTTCAGTTAGTAACATGCAATTTAAGTTTTTAATAAGTGAAAAAGATTACGCTACTGCTGTGTTTACTTTTTTAACTGCTGACAGTTGAGACTGGAGCCAAAAGCTGCAGAACACAAAATTCTGTGGGTTAAGTCTCTAGGTCAAGGATGAATGGGTTACTCCAAATCAGACGATTATTAACAATGCTTGCTAGCCTCCAGTTGTTCATAAAAAGTGCTTAAGAGATACTGAGTGCCTATTCGCTTTGGGTGATGACATTGTCATACCAATCAGAAAGAATTACCCAAAATATTGTATGGACGTAATGCGTCGTTACGTAAATAAAAACCAGTGGTGATAACAATCATCAAGTGAAACGAACATAAGAAGATGATTTAGTGTACTTAATAGTAGCTCTTTACTCAACAAAATTTATTTGCAAGATGGAACGACAAGTAAATAGCATTTTTGTAATATATTATCCAAAAGTGTTTTTCATCTGACAAATGACAAATAACGCCTTTCCGCCATTCTTGTTTAGCTTTTATACCAAGGTTATTTAAATGATGGCAAATAACGAAAGCCTCCCGGATCATTAGTTGAATATTAGTTTATACAAAGATGGAAAGAATGTGTAAGTTTTTTCCAAGTAAATAGAAAACCAATAAAATTTACCCTCGCAAAGAAAAGAAACGGCAAACTACTAAAAGAAACAAGCGAAATGGACAGCAGCCATGATTATTCTTAATGAATATTCAAGAGAGTAATAAATCTAAGAAGAAGGCCAGGTGTTGACATTTATTTCAAAGACAAAAACTACAAATATCATTAACAGAACCAAAACAGTAAAATGAAACAATTATTACCATTTTGAGTCAATTTTTAACCTGGAAATATAACAGAATTACCACATACTGAAAAGTCGAAATTGGATAAACCTTTACTGAATAACAGATCCGAAAAGGTATGAAAAGTAGTGGAATGATACTGGCGTTCAGAACATCTAAAATATGCTCCAGATATAAACAAGCAAAAAGCAAATCTCCATTGTAGACAGGAAACTATCCGAAAATACTAAAAGTTAACACCTTTGACAAACAATTGGCCCATTTAACGCTTTGGCATAATCCTGAAAAACGAAAAGTCCACCCCAAAAATTAAGATCCTCTTCAGAACTTTAAATTCTTAATTAAAATCGTCACTTCCGAATAATATGAAATACGCATTTGAATACCCAAAGCAAAGGTTTTGATATAATAGAAATACAAGCTTTAAAAATATTTGGTAACTATCTAAGGTAAAGACGAAGTGCATCTTCTAACTCAACTCACAGAAAGTGTAGAAATAGCGATTATGCTTAAGAATAAGCTGTTGGAACTGTTCAAAAGTATTTTTGGCCGACCCAAGCAAAACGAAGGAGCAAGGGCCTTGTTTTTTATCACATACCTAACCAAATCCGTGGACAAGAAAGAGAAAACCAGAACCTTATTCCGCTACATCTAGCAAATCACTGTTTCACAACATTTATTACTAATCAACGGTTTGCGAATGACATAAATTGGGCTTCAGTGGTACTGCATAAATTAGATAAGACTGCATTGGAAATGCCACAAAGACTTTCTCAAAGAAATTTGTTCATCCATGGCAAAGTATCTTGTAGGGCTTTTTAGCATAATTTTTTTCTTTTGCTCGAGTTGTGTAGTGAATGAAATTTTTTCGCGACCAAATTTGGCAGGACGGTGTTGGTTTTACGGATTCAGCACAAAGCGCGACAGGATCCCGTCGATCAGCTTGGGCTTCATCACGATCTTTTCGTAGCGAACTCGAGGGTATTACTGTTGGCTTTGTTTCAGATCCTTTTGTGATTTAACGCTAATTTAAAATTCACTTGTTAAGTATTGTTAAGTAGTTAACAAGTATATACTTGTTAAGTATATGTTAAGTATATTGTATAGCTTTCAAAATAGATAACGGATCTGTCAAGTTTTCAATAGCAATTTGTAGAAAGCGCCGGTGTTTATGGTAATATTTTTTCTTTTTATTAGGTTTTGTTAAGTTTTGTGGCTTGTAGACCTTGTGTTTCTAAACACATAACTTTCTTGTATTTTTCAAGTATTTGGAAGTAAAATATTTTAAACTGATAATGCATAATGCATAATAATCTTGTATATGAGTCTGGGGACGTTCTAAAAACACAATTTTCTAGAGCGTTTGTAGCTTGTAACATATGTTTTGGCAAGTATATTCCTGTTTGTTCTTACATTTGGCTCCAATCGCCCTGAATGGGTGAATTTGTAGTGGCGTGCCAGTAGCCACCTACCAGGTTTATAAGGTGTGCCGAATTTGCACTTTTAGCAATCAGTTTATGTAGTCAATGTATTATATAAAACAGAAATAAGGTGACCACTTTAATTAGTTGCTGCAAAATTAGTTTCAAAGCCAAGAAAAAGTAGCCTTAATGCAAAGATAGACACATAAAATTGTTACACGAAGCCACAGTGAATAGAGTTGGTTGGATAGAGCACATATTAAGAATCAAAGCTGTTGTTGACGATAAATTATTAATATTTTATGCAAAAGTGAAATATAATTGATGTTATAAGAGGAGTTTTATTGATTAAACTACCTAACATTGCTTTTATCGGACTTACTTATACATATCGGCACGTTTGTACTATATTAAACTTTACTTGAAATTAATTTGCTCCATGAATACAAGCTATTGGCACCTGCGCACGGAGATACCGGACACACCACCTCCCATACCGTGACAGTCGATAAATCTAAAATGGAAAATCACACTGTCGAAAGAAAATGCCCTGGTGACTGGAAAAAATGCAAGCAATGAGTAAGCACAACAGTTTCGGAGAGATAAAGAAATACATTGCCTTCAACTTGGACAAATGTAAAAATGGCATTGGACACATTTCACCTGCACTGAAATATTTAATTTCTTAATATTCATTTCTTTTGCAAAATATCTTGCAGACTTAGAAACTTTCACGATGGTGTTTCAAATTTTTTTATTCGTAAAAATAGTATTAAAAAATTAAATACTGAATTTCAGTGAGGTTTCACTGAGAAATGTCTTGTCCATAAGAGTATAGTTATGTGGGAATGCCCATAAAAACAATTTTACATGTTCGAACGTAATAACAACTTGGCTTGTTCGAGCTTATGCTCCCCTTTTTTGCTTAGAGAAAGGAACCAAGCAAGCACTTCAAGGTCACAAAACCTGTACGCTTTGTCGACACGCCACATTTAAGTGTCATACTATGTGAAAACGGCACTACCACAATGGCGATACTTTGCTGGTTCAACAAAACATCAATCACGTACTGGAGACAGTTACATTGGAGTTGATGCAGCAACTAACCGCTAAGTTTTGTTAGTATAGTCTAATTCGATGCCTCTTTTTCTTGTTCTTCCTCAAGTTTAAAAACGGGCCGACATGCAAACGACATAAGGTATCAGTGGTATACTCTTGTAAATAGCGCTTAATTCATGGTTTGGATGAGGCCCAACAACCAACCAGGACAAAATGACCATTTTTGTTGCATTACATAACCAGCTCTCCATCAGAAATTCGTCATATGCTACCAGAATGACCTTCTTCCTACATATAGTTATCTGTAAATGCTTTAGAAATGTCTACCGTAACAGTGCACAAAAATGATCTCGCACCTCACAGTCGTCTCATCAGCGGCTGTTACGGTAGAATCGGAATGGAAAGGTATTCCAGCGGCCCAATTCACCAATATACTGTTAATGGTTCCTATAAAGCCGCTAACAGCATATAATACTCGTCTTCTTCGTCTGACGAGTACTCCTCCTGCGCACACCTACTCCGCCAGGTATGGACAACTCGCCGAATATACGGGAAGATGCGGGAAGATGGCTGCTTCTGATTTTCCTTTCAAAGCCATAGCCGAGAACTCATCACTAACGACATCAGATAGTCAAGTTATCAAATCTTTTTTATGTTTCGCCGGCCTTTCGCAGCTACAGCCAAAGGAAGAATTTGGTTTATCCATGGCTCCCTGTATTTTAAACGTATTACATGCACATGTGGGAGCAATTCAAACGCTCCAAGGTACGAAGCATTGACCTTATTTACGTTTATTGCCTTCCAAACTTTAAAACTCAAAACCTCGAAATATCATTCAACTGAACACTTACGTCAACTCCAGACTCTGGACTACCCTCAGCCCAAAAAAGAGCACACCGGGGACGCTAACCTCTAAGAAGCGAACTACATCGACAGCGGTCTCCACTTCTCAGTTCAAGAAACAGAAATTATACTCTAAAAATACGACTCTTTACTCTAAGCCAAGATAGAAGTATACACTCAGTACCGTAGCTTCATCAGTTATTGTTCTGTCAGTGCGCAACATAAGCTGTTGAGAAGTCGTCTAAAAGCCATTCCTACTGCCTAGCGCGAATACCAGTTGTCTGTCTTTGTTGCAACAAAAAGAATAGTGACTCATTAAGGGGCATGTTCTAGACACATCTATAGTACGAAGCGCACGGTTGTATACCCCAATGCAGCGACACAAAGGGCATCTTGTGTGAGGGTCGCCGGCACTCTTGGAGTAGTCTCAAGAGCCTGTGATCGGTAGTTCTGCAAGCAAAACAGAACGAAATAAGCATTTGGTAACACCAATAAATGTCACATAAACTCGTTATTGCATGCTGAAACATGTTATAACAACTAAAACAACAATGCATAACGTTAAAACATTAATAGTAGTGATAAATCGATGCAAGAGTAACAACACATGATTGAAGCACTGCATATATGATCCTCCTCATGCACAACCCAAAACAGCTTGTGATGCGTGATCGAGTCGCTGCATGCACGATCCAACGCATTGTCATTCCATTGTATGTTCGACTCGTAGTACTGACTTGTTGAATGGTCGATCCGTGAGAGTCACAAGCCGTGACAG
Organism: Protula sp. h YS-2021; assembly: GCA_949752745.1. Taxonomy (NCBI): domain Eukaryota; kingdom Metazoa; phylum Annelida; class Polychaeta; order Sabellida; family Serpulidae; genus Protula; species Protula sp. h YS-2021. The sequence goes on from OX457025.1 coordinate 67,605,642, forward strand.
TCACGACCTGTGCATTATCGCCCCGTGACAGGTACAACACGTCACATGGTCAAGCCCTGACATTCACGACCCGTTGCATGGTCGCTTCGTGACAGACGCAAACCGCCACATTATAGACTCGTGACGATTTCGAGTCGTAACAGTCACGGCATGCTCGACAAAGTTAGGTCCCGTTAACCTATCACCTGGCAGTGATGGGTCGCTGTTGCAACGAAAACGACACATGCTCGATCATTTGATCGTGAGTGCGTCAAGAAGAAAACTATCATTTAAAATCCTCACCTAAAGACAAGGTTAACATACACCTACTAAATCAAGGGGAATTTTAAAGCAAGGGGAAAACATTGTACAATTATATTTTTGACTTGGCGTATGCAGTGACCCGATAGAGTGTCGAGATGGCGTACCGGCTATATGAATATTGGCGCTGTGACACCCAAGAGATGTCGCTGCAGTGTCTATGTGGAACAGGTGAGCTCACCAAGATGAATTCAACTGCATGCCTAAAGACCATACAATGCCCTGTAGCTGGTACAAAGGAACGAGGACGGTGGAGAGTTTAAACCTTCCTGCTTGCAGTACTGGTGCAGACTCGAAGTAAACTACGTTCCGACAATGAGTAAAACCCTTGAAAATGAATTTCTGAGAAAATTGCTAAGCAATCATCTCGATATCAATTAATTGTAACCGGCACTCAAGTTCCTGATGCCCAGTAAGCATTTACCGGACGAAAGCCGGTGGGACAAAACCCAGAACTAAGGCACGCAAGCAAAGTCGGGAAACGGTAATCAGTAAGCCAAATAAGATGGCATGCATAGTATACATATACATACTACTGAAGATAAATAATATAAAAAGGTATGCAACCATGAATTTGATCGTCATAATTAAACAATTGTAAAAGATCAAAATTTCTGGTCTATCGGATTGTGATTGGAAATGGTTCGGTCAAGTGACTGACCATGCACCGATGCTCATTGGTCGGTTGGTTGACTGTTAGGGTATGCAAAAGTGATTTTCTGGTCATGTATGTGTTGTTGCCGCGTAGCGTGTGAATGTGTGGTGTTTTGGGTGGTGCTGAATGTGTTTCTGATTCAGTTTGTGCCCCACTGTGTTTGTTGTGGTGTGGGATACGTCTGCTTTGTGAGAATGAAGAAAAGTGCCCGTTGGCGCATTCGTTCCTCTTCACACGTTGTGAAATGATGAACAGTCGAGTGAATTTGTCGGGAAACTGTTTATGTGCCTCATTGGGTATAAAACGTGACAGGCCCACGGCGATAGGTTTAGGATTTGGGGGGATCTTGGTATAGTGAACACGTTGGTGCTAATTTCAAGTTTGTTTGAAGTCCTTTTGATAGATTTTGCAGTATTTTAAAATTTACTTATATATCAAGCATATTGGGTATCTTCATAAGTCTACGACGAAATTTTAAGTTTCACACGGCATTGCGCAGAACGCGTCAAGATTATGCATATGGCGATATTTATGTGGTTAGAACCTTTGATTTTGTCGGGTTTTGAGACGAGGGAAATTTTTGTGCTACCTAGCACAAACTTTTCATGTAGTTTTTAAGTATTTAAAATCTCCGTAGATTGGAACCAATAGTGCCACTTTATAAACAATAATGTGATTGTTCCTAAAACATCACTTTTGGGCGTTACGTAACTTGTAAGATATGTTTTTGGGCAGCTATTTTCTCATTGGTCCTTCGTTTAAGCGCGAAGCTCTTTGATTGGTTGCATTTTTAATTAGCGGCGGCTGTTCTGCCAGCAACTATATAACGAACGCACTTGCTGCGCCATCAGCAGTCGATTTTATGAAGGCATAAGGGCCACCCGTCAGGTGTGAGTCCTAGTGGTGCACAGGGGGTTGTTACATGTGGTGCTGGTGCACGGTGAGTTGTTATTTCGGATAAAGTGTAAATTAAGGAGAATAAAAACGAATATTCAAGAGAGAGATTAGTTTGCTTTCAAAGCAGTTTTACTTGGATACAAAAGGAAATAAAAAACGGAATTTCAGAAATTATAACATAGTGCAATCAGTCTTGTGTCTGTTCGTAGCCATACCTCTCCGTGAAAGTCAAAGACGCACAACGCTGGGACCCGAAGATACACACAGCTAAATTGACTACGCATTATAAACGCAGCAACAAATGAAACCCATTCAACATGTACATTTGCGGGTAATATTCCACAGAACGTTTTTATTTTGGATCGCGATTTTTTAAATTACATTTTTTGTTTTGCGTTTAAAGTGACTTAAGAACTAAGTTAAGTCTACAAATTTTTAATCCTGCCTTATCTGGCGCCAAATTGTGTGGCATTGTTGACATCACGTGGCTCTGACCATTATCTTTGTACAGTGCGTACATGCAACGGCCTGTGGAACAATTTTTAACTTATATTTTTAGTGTAAAACGATGTATTGAAAAAATATGATTATGTAATGCCAAGGAAATTGCCAGTTTAGTTCCATCAAGTAAGAGATGCAGGTCATTCTCTGCAATTAACTGCTGTTGTGTAAGTGTTAGATATTTTGAAGAGTATGCTACAAACACAGTAGCTGGATTGCTAGGAGTAAACTGTTGTGTTACGGAATGATGCGGCTGGATATATGTCGAAGTCTTTATTTACATCCAAGCCATCTTGGGTATTACGCCACATGGACACATGACCAGATAGAACATATTCAGTAAACAATACCAATGGGTGAATAATTGTAACACTATCAAAAATATTACATCTCCTTTACTTAAACAAAAAAGCATCAGATACGACTTTAATGAAACAATGCACGACTTTATTTCATGCGAAGAATACTTATTAACGTTCATATACTTTTTAAACATTTTACTGATGTGAATTTTACACAATAAATATTTTCCGCTGAGAGCGATAATAGAGAAACATCAGTTTGTAAATGAGTGAAAAAATGACTGAAATGTTGCTGAATATTTACTTCTTGCCAAACAACATTGAAGTACATTGCTGTTAAAAGATTAAAAAACATAATAGTAGAGAGAACATTAAGAAGCATAAGCATGGGAAAATACTTTACTCAATTCTGACTCATCTCGTTTTTTTTTACTTTCGGTGTCGGTTGTGTGACGAGTCTACTAAGTAGGAGACAATAGATAAAGCAATATATACAATATGAACTAATTTATTTTAAAACACTAGATTAGCAAAAAATAAAAACAAAATACCTATATACGAACTGGATATCAATCACTGACCAAGAGAATTATTTACACAAGTGATTAACATTAAACGGTATTTTCCATTCGGTAGTCCAAAATTTGGTTACTAGTTCAACTTATCGGGTCTTTTCGTTGTCCTTCCTGACCTCATAGTAAACGATGTTTTCTCTCCTTTATCTTTGGTACCAGTATGGTTTTGATTAACTAGAAAATTATCTTAGTTCTTACACGGGCTGGTCTGATTGTGCGCTTTATCACCCAAAGTTTTTTCAATGTTTTGATTCGGAAGATGAAGGGCAATTAATGCGTTTCGATTTCTACGAAAGATGTCCCTAAGTGGAGATGGGCAACTGACCTTTACCTTCTAAGATCTTTGATTCTCTGGAAGCTGTTCTGAGATTACCCCCTCCTTCCCGTTATCTCTAATAAGTACCAGCTGAACTGATATGCACTGTGAGAGGGGTTTAGCATTGTGTTTTCTGCCATGATAGAATTTCATATTCTGCTTGTAAGCTTCTTCTTTTCGGCGCATGTCCTGTGGCTGCGATTGGGGTGTCAGTAGGTGTGGGGCTGCTGGTAATATCGTTCTCAGCAGTCGTCCGAATAAAATTTCAGTAGGGCTATGTCCGTTATGGATGGGAGTTGACCTATATTTGAGAAGTGCACGGACCGTCATTTTTGCAGGAGGTTTTTGAATGTTTTTACCGCTATCTCGGCACACCCATTTCTGCTCAGGGAGTTGGCGAAGATGTTACATGGAGGAAATTCAACTTCATGCTGAATTTCGCCATTGCACTGTTCCGCCATTGTCAGAAACTAAAATTCCGGGATTCCATGTCTGGCAAAAATCGATTTGAGGTAATTTATTATAGCACCTGCATTTTGACCATCGTTAGGTAGAGCAATTTCCAAATACCTGGAATAGTAATCTACCACTACTAAGTAGATCTTACCTCGAAGCTCGCATAAATCGCAAGCTACCTTCTGCCAAGGTCGCAAGGTTGCAATGGCTCCAGTTTTAGGCTGCTGCTTAATACAGGTCAGGCAATTTTTGACCATTTTTTTATCTGTTTTGATAGGCCAACCTACCAAACTGAAGCTCTTGCTCTTTCTCGGCATTTACTAATGTCAAAGTGGCGTGGTGTATACGATCTAAAATTTCAAGACGCATTGAGGACGGAATAACGATTCTGCTGCCCTTCAATAGGAGGCCATTTTGAATACAGCACTCCGCAGCAAACCGCATAAAAGGGAGTAAAATAGGTGAAACTTGACTTTTATCAGGCCAACCTTCCTGGGTGTACAACATTATTCACGTGCACACTTCATCTTCGTGTTAAAGTTCGCAAATTTGTTCTAACGTTCTTTCAGTGGTAGAAAGAACTTCAATTACCTGCTCGACAAATGCTTCCGTTTCCTCAGCTAAATTCGTTTTGACTTCTGTTGTGGTCAATGGAGCCCGGCTCAGGGTATCCGAAGTGTACATTTTCTTACCTGGTAAATGTTGTATATTGAATCTGAACCGCATGAGCCTGATTTTGAATCGAGTTATCCTAGGGGGTATTTCGTCGAGCCTCTTTTTGGCAAGTATATGCACCGACGGCTTATGGCCAGTGACTAACGTGAAATCTAAGCCTAAGACATACTCCGCAAATTTTTCACAACCCAAAGTCAAGGTCAGAGCCTCTTATTCAGTTTGTGCATATCGTCGCTCACAGTCTGTTAGACTTCTACTCGCGTATGAGATAGGTCTAAATTCACCTGTAGTTGGCTCTTTTTGCAGATGGACTGCACCCAGTCCAAATGATGAGATGTCAGCCATGATTCTTGTTTAGTGTTTGACACTGTACGTCTGCAGAGTGTTTGGAGTTCTTTTTCAATTATCTACAGAGATATTTGTTGTTGCTTACCCCATGACCAATCATTTTCCTTTTTAAGGAGTTCACACAATGGCTGTCATGTTGGCGAGATCTGTGATAAACCTACCTAACTGGTTTGCCATTCCTAAAAAACAACGCAACTCTGTTATATTTGTTGGTGCAGGCATGTGGGTGATAGCCTTTATTTTGCTGTCATCTGTCAAAATACCACTGGGATCAATCTTATGCCCTACAAAACTTACCTCTGTGTTGTGGAATTCGCACTTGCTTGGGTTTAGAGTGATTCCGGCATTTTGTAACTTCTCCAAAACCGGGAATAGGGCTTGTTGGTGTGTCGTAATGTTTTTGCTGCCCACCAATATATCGTCAGTTTGAATATTGACACGTAGTTGTTGTCCCACAATATAGTGTATAACATCCTGGAATACCTCTGCCTACTCGAAATACCAAATGGAAAACGTAAAAAGCAATATCTTCCAAATGGTGTGATGAATTGAGTTAAACCCTGTGATATTTCAGCAAGTTTTATCTGATTAAAGGAGCTATTTGCGTCAAGTTTTGTGAATATTTTGGGGTCCTGTAACTTAGCAAGTGTTGATTCAACTGTTGGAAGTTGATATCAGGAACGTATTACGTACTTGTTTAGTTGAATTAAATGGACGCAATGCGTTTTTGGTTTGGAACTACCACCATCTAAGCGCACCAGGGTGAAGTCTCGTTTGGTTCGAGACGTCGAATTACCCCTTGCTGTCATCTAACGCTGTTTTTAACTTAGGTAACAATGGATGAGCAACCCTTCTTGGTGCATTTAGTGCAAATGGCTGCGCATTCGGTTCGATATATACTTTGTACTCGAAATCTTTTATCATTCCTAAACCTGAAAATAATTATGGAACTTTTTCAGGACATTTTGTTTCAAATCGGATGAAGTTATTGTACTCGCAATGCTAACAAATTGCAATTTACTGATTGCAGGTTTATCCAGTAAGGGTGTGGCCAAATTTTTACGACATAAAAATTTTCCGAGCAAGCCGTGTTCGATTTAGTGACACATCGCGTATTGAACCGACCAGGTAAAGGCTGTAAATGCTCAGAATTTGCACCTATCAGAACCTTTTCTGGAGGTTCCAGGGAAACCTGTTTAGCTACTAGATTGTATAAATCAAAACTGATTACCGATACATCTGCTCCGGTGTCTATTTTGAATAAAACCGGATGTTGATTTACCGTTATATCTAGCATAAACTTATCCTCCTTGTCCTTGACATGAATAGCCCCTATGAACTGCTCTTCACTGCCCTGTACATGGAATGGAACTGCGTCCATGTCCTGATAGTGGTCTTCATCCCTCACTTCGTGAATGCGTCTCTTTTGATTGGTCCTGCAGACCACCGCCCAGTGCCCCTTTTTCTTGCAGAAGCTGCGCGTAGAATATTTCGCGGGACAATCTTGTTTGGAATGTTTGTTTTTACCACATCAGTGGCATGGCAGTTGTTGTTGTTGATGATCTGTTTGCGCTGCACGCGATTGGTGATTGGTTTTTACTGGTTTTTTGGTTGTTTGTGCACCATTTTGGCTTAGCGGGGTTGAATGTGCTTGTCTTTGGACGGCTGCCCGCGTTCGTGCCTTGTCCATGGCGTCTTGAAGTTTCAGATCTTTCTCACTCTGCAACTGTTCTGGTAACTTTTTGTCTCTGATTCCAGCAACAATGCGGTCGCGTAACAGTTCTTCTTTCATGGCGCCATAATTACACTTTTCAATCTGGATCCACAAGTCTTTTATGAAGTTGTCTACCGTTTCATAAATGCCTTGACAACGATTACTAAATTTAACACGTTGAAACACCAGGTTTTTCTTCCCACTGAAGTGGGATTCAAATATGTTTTTCACTGTTTGGTACGATTTCATCTCATCACTGGATAACTAACGACTGGTTAAAATGTTTTCCACGTCGATGCCCATTCAGTACACTAGGGTGTTTACTTTTTCTTCTTCATCATCAGTTATTTTGGCAGTAGTTAGATACCGCTCAAAACGAGTATGCCATCGGCGCCACTCCTTCTACTTCTGTAAATCGAACGTCTGAGGGGCGGGAATTGCGTTTGTTGCCATTTCATCTATTTATGGCGTTGAGTACATTAAATTTGCGAGTGAGCTGAATCACTGGTCCTACATATCTCTTTCAGCGTGGTCAACGCTGCCACCATGTCATTTAAAATATCGTTACCATTGTGTGATTCGTGGTGACACCCACTTAACTACTGTAACAAACTGTGGTTCTTTTGTTTTTATGTATTTGTTTGTGAATAGGTACTGTGTGAAGTAGAAGGTTAAGCTACTGCCTCTCAGCAGAATAAGCAACTCTTAAAACAGTTATATGAATTTTATTGATTTAAAATTACCTTATTAAAACAACAACAGGGGTTGGAAAATATTCACGGACACATTGAACTTATTACACGTTTACTCTCAACCATGTACACCAGATACTGTAACAGGGTGTGTTGACCCTTCCGGTCCTAAATAGCCCTAGCCGATAATAGACTGTCCTCACTGTTCCTATAACGTGTCCTAACTCCCGATTGGTCCCTGAGACCGTTCCCTAACTCTACAGCCTCGCCGTTTGGTAAAGAGGTTTAGTGTCTCACAGGGCACTAAATGACTCGCAACGCCAAGAAGTGAAGAGATCGCAAGCCTCACAGGGCACCTATCAGCTAAGCTGGTCCTAATGGAATAATTCCTATAATTGATTGGTGAAGAGGTCGGGTGTCTCACAGGGCACTCAATGGTTGCAACACCAAGAAGGGAAGAGATCACGAGCCTCACGAGGCACCTCTCAATTTAGGAATTAACCTAACTTGGGGAACAGCTTCAGTTGATTGGCGAAGAGGTCTGGTGTCTCACATGGTACTAAATGACTGGCAACGCCAAGAAATGAAGAGATCACGACCCTCAGGGCACCTTTCAAATGAAGAAGTTCAGCAACATGATATTTCTTGCCGACGTATTCCTAACTTAACCCTAAAATTTTGAGTTCTTTGTCAATTGGTGAAGAGATCTAAAGTGTCACAGGGTACCTCTTGACCAAAGAAAAGCACCGAAATCACCAAACACGACTTCCCAGAAGTCGTGTAACTGTTGTGCTTGGTCCAACCAAGCAAGACTATGGCTTTCGCTTTGTTTTCTCCGGCTATCTGAACTCTTTGAGACCCAGCTCAATTCTGCTTATCTTGTCTAAAACATGCCCTTATAAACCCTAAACGCGGAATAATTTAACACGTGACTTGATTTTGATTGGCCGAGAGGCGGCGGAGTCAGGAAACCCTACGCGAGAAAATAGTCCCCAAATATACCTCTGATTCACTGACATAATCTGTCTAAATTATTTCTCCGTAAATATCTTTACATAATATAAATAACCAGACGCGAAAATATTATTTTTAATAACTTTAAACATACATATTTTATTATGTTTATTTGTCTTGAAAATCAGGACCAACGCGTCTCAGATTTCCGACCAATCACAGACTAGCGTAATTATGCTTATCATCAACCTTTAGACCTACCGGCAAGCGTAAAACACATCTGTAAACAAGTGACATTTTGCGACCTAAAATCACTACACTGAAGCTTGCCGGAGGTCAACATTACTGCAAAAATTACTGTCCTAGTTTCTGTACTTTATTTACTTTTTAAGAGCTAACGAACATCCTAATTACTGGCATGTTCCAAGATAATATTCAAAGTTATTCCTATATGCACAGAACAAAATAAACCAACCTTTCACAGCTCTTCGGACGCGCTTAATAATCTTTATTTGCAACACAGTTTAATTCTAAATTATGAAGTCACTCTATACCGAGAAATGTCCAAAAACTATTCTTTATTTATCCAAGTTTCATCCAGAGTAACTATTATTTATTTCTAATATTATCCTTATTTTAGTGAGCTCAAATCGTATGGTAAACAGCTCGAGACTGTTAACTATAAGCGCGGATTGATGAATGATAACCCCTAGAAAAACAGCCCTATTTATACCGATAATTTGACACGAAATTCAACTCGAGACTGAGTACAGCGTGACACGTACTCAGCGGTTACTCATGGGTAATTGCAATTTCTCACCGCCGCAACTCAACCCTGAGAAAAATACGCAGTTCAGAACCCCGCTGACACCTGAGTACAAAAATACAATTGAATAGTTCGGTGACACGGGTGTAATTATGAATTGAATACAACACGCGATTGAGCACTCTGTGACACCTACTCGGGATAATTGAAATCACCTCCCTAAACAAAAATATCCATAAATTATTGCAAATATACATATAAAATACATATATAAAAACGGGGTCTACTACACTACGCTGTTGATGTGGTATGAGCTTGTCAGCGGTGAAAATCTACTGAATAAAAGAAATTAATCTTGTTGTTTCTTTTCATTTTTGTCTCAACCAACACCATGCCTATTAGACGTCGTGTCATATAGACAATCCCGGCAAGTAGCAAAAAAATTTTACCACCTATTCTAGTCTCACAGTAAAGCTTCATAGTGACAACATGATATTTTCAAAACTAAAAATGAAGTATTTAATTTCTTAATACTAATTTTTGTGAGTAAAATATCTGGTAGATGTCGAAATTATAACTTGAACTATACACACCTAACTTCCTCTCAATTGAGGACCTTGGTATTAACTAACCTGGGTATGGTTTAGTTGGGCGATTATTAATACATTTGATTGTTCTTTCAGCTGACAATGCATGGTAAATTGTCCCTTTCAAAGTTTTTAAATTGCGCTATTTATTCTGCAAACTTTATATAGATTGCAATATCGATGTGAACAGTGATGTCTTCCATGTCCACGGAATATTGTACTTGTATAAATGAGTATTTAGAAATTAAATACTTCAGATTTAAAGCATGTTTATTATAGTTTCAGTATGTAGTTGTTATGGCTAAGGTCATCCTTGCTATTTTTCACAACTGAGTGGTTTACAATATGATGTATAACTCTCATCTAATATGAAAAGAAGTACATGATTTGGGCTTACGTTGTTTTCTCTTACTAACGAAAGAGATTTAACCCGCGACAGAGTCACATCTTTTGCAATGACTTAAAGATGTTTTAATGTAAGTTATCTTAATTTCACTTGAAGGAAAATATTTGGTAGTAGACAAATATAAGTACAGATTAAAGAGACTATTTTTAAGTTCTATAGTTTCAGGGAAAATTGAAGATTTCCCCAACAGAAATAGCAAATCACACCTTTTAAATCTTGTCCGTTGTTATAAAATAGCTGACTGCTGGTGATATCTGTTATGTATAGACACAGGGCGGATGGATATTTCTATCTATCTTACCGTGCTGTGCATCCCTCAGTGTTGAGTATTCGCACACATTGGTGAAAAGGGTCAATATGAATGTCCAAGTCACTGAGATGTATATTTTAGTGAACTTTTAAACAAAGTGATTTCTCTCCTTTTTGAGTAATATTTTGTGCGGAATCCCCAGTGGGTCTGCGGAGTAAAAAGGTGCTATATACAACAGGCCGAACCGCCGTAGAGGTCGGCTTTTGGACCACAACGAGTCCTGTCGGTATGCTGAATGCCAACAGCAAAAGTATTTTGAAAATAGAAATCATGATTCACCGGAAATAGATAAAAATTTTGGACCGTCTTGCTGTCGCCAAAAAGCATTTAATTCATTTAAAGTGGATGAGAAAATATTCTTCATAACTTATATTAACCTTGCTTTTAGGAAGTGTTATTTTTTCTTAAACTACAGAAAATCTTTTACGCGATATACAGACACCGAATAATAGGTGACATTTATTGCTTTGTTTACTCGACCCCACTCAGTGAGAGGTAGCTCCGAGTCAGCTCTTCCTTACATTTTACTCGGTACGTTGAAACCCTTCAGCGTATCGCTTCTTGGCGCTAAATAAGCGAATTTATACGTAGGCGTTTGTAATCAAAATTCCATTTTTATTCAGAAACGTATTCGTTGGCTATTAAAGGGGCTGAATTATGTTAAGCAGTTTTTAAACGATCACACGGTGGCTCTTGAAAATCGAAAGTGTGCATGTTCCAAGAAAACTAGAATTTGGGTCTTTTTCTGTTATTCTTTCTTTAAAATTAAACCCAAAACATTTGAAAGTACGAATTAGCTTACCGCCACTGTTCTGTTTAGTCCTAGATGACTCTTGCGGTCTTCCTATGACAGCAAGAGTCATAGTTCCTATAATAGGAAATGTCGTTGATGTCAATTTTCCAAATCTTGGCGCACGACTGGGGCCAGCGGCGTTATTTTATAAAGGGTGCATCACATAAATGATCCAATTATAAATTGTGGCGCACAAGTTTTATGGTCAGATAACAATTTTTTACTGAGAAAAATGTGTGTTTTCTTGAGATCAGGATAGCGAATCCCTCATTATCGCCCACAACAACAGTGAATCCACAGTTGCAAAACCACGCTTTACTCTAGTTTGGGAGTTTCGCTGAGGTCGAAAATAATGCGCCATGGTACTTCTCAGTGTGCTTTTACAGTAACGCGCGCCGAAAGATTCAGAGCCTCGAAAATTGAGATCAATGGCCATTTCTACTGCAGGAACTGTGACCCTTTCTGTCTTAGAAAGATAGAAAGGGTCCACTGGGACTATGTTCTGTCATGCTAGTCCTAGATGACTGTTGCGGTCTTCGGAAGATAGAAAGGGTCCGCTGGGACTACTGTCATGTCGAAAAGCTTTCAGAGGGACAAGCCAATTCGCACATTCGGGTCTTTCCAGTGGAGGTGTTTTTTTCGACTGCAAATATTTTGGGATGAATTATAAAGAAAGGATAAGGGAAAAACATCAAAATTCTAATTTTGTTTCAACATGCACACTTTCAAATTTATAAAGCCATCATATGATCTTTTAAAAACTATTTTACATATTATTCAGTCCCTTTAATAGCCAATATTTGATTATGTTGGGGCAAAATGGAATTTTGTTGATTTTTGCCAGTTTATTTTTCTTTTTTCTATCATTTCTTTATATCCTTATCCCAACTGAATTCAATCGAAACGCAAAAACTTTTCGGCAAAAGTCAAAGTGTGATTTGACTTATACACAAAAATTCATCGTGAGTTAATTTCAAAGAGTATGGAATAACTCATATAACGTGAACTTTAGATTATTTTTACCGTTCTATGTCCAGTTCACCATACCTGAACGCCTTATGTGAGCCTGCAGTTTCCATTCAATTGGGAAAAAAATCATGTAATTTTTTGTCTGCAAAATTGCTCCTATAAAAAATGTTAGATTAAAACAAAGAAGTGAAAGTTGGTTTTCCATGGAAATACATAATTTAATTGTACAACGCAATAAAGCTTGGACTCATTTAAATGTAAACAACTGAAAAATGCAAAGCAGTATAACTTACTGCGTAATCAAACCCCAAAGCCTAATTGCAATAATAAATGTGGAAAACTTTGAAAAACATAGGCCTACCATCAAAAAGAAATTCTTCCAGTTCAAACATTGGCCTTAAAAATAAAAAAAAATCTCTAATGTAAAGTACCGTGCCCGATGATTTAAATTTCGCTCATGCTGTAGCACTGTTCAAGAAAGGTGACAGAAATTTTGAAGATAATTACAGACCCGTATTTATTCTTCGTGTGGTCTCAAAAATTTTAGAAAGGGTCGTGTATGATCAGCTTAATAGTTATCTCATAAAAATGACATTATACACAAATTTCAATCAGGCTTTCCATCTAAATTTTCAACTGAGACCTGATTGACGTATTTGGTCGATCTCATTAAGTTTAACTTTGACAAAGGCTTTTAAACAGGTATCGTCTTAATCGATTTGCAAAAGGCATTTGATACTGTCACCATAAATTGCTCCTTTGTAAGCTTAAATCATTAGGTCTAAATGGATGTACTCTTTCTTGGTTTCGATCTAACCAAAGTAACAAAGTATTTTGTTGACAGAAAATGTATTTACTCCTCTCACGGTGATGTAACCTGTGGTTTTCAATATTACTTACTTTTTTATTTATGTAAATGATATGGTTGGTGCAATTGACTGTAATTTATTTTTGTATGCCGACGATTCCGTTCTTTCCGTGTAGAGTAAAAATATTCCCCATAAAAAGTTACAAACGAACCTCGAGTCTCTTAAGAATATGGTTAGAAGAAAGCAAATTATCACCTAGGTAAAACTGAAAGCGTTCTTTTTGCTAGTTAACAGAAGCGGCAAAGGATAACAAACTGAAATATCAAATGCAACGATATATCAATAGAATCTAAATCCTCGGTCAAATACCTCGGCTCATTGTTAGATCAAGATATGTCACTTCAAACCATAATTGAAAATGTTATCGAAAGGGTCAATGCAGGCTTAAGGTTTTGGTAGAGAAAACAAAATTTATTCTAAACCAATGAGCGAAAACTATTAAGCCCCACCCGTTTGCAACCCTTGTATGACTATGTTATGATATCATGGTGCTATGGTATCTCCAATTTCCATAAAAGAAAATTGTAAATATGCCAAAACAAAATGATACATTGTGTATTTCGTCTGCACCCTAGAATTCATATGGATTCATCATTACTTGCAAAGAATAATTGACTAGATGTTCAAGGTAGGGTTGAATGACTCTCTCTCTCTCTGCCTGATGTATAAAATTTTTCACTTAATGGCTCCAGGGTATATACGTAAAAAACATCCTGTTAGACAAACTCACTCCTAAGCTAATCTCCACAAGTAGCTTAGGAGTGAGTTTGTCTAACAAGTCAAATATATTTCATCGATAAAGATCCAAAAAAATAAACAGGAATTTAAACAAACCGATCGTGCGCAACATGTGATGCGTTTCTCGAATTCTGTTCCTTATGCTAACATTGCGTAGCTGTAAATACCCCCTTCGTTTTACTCGATTCCACAGATGGTATTTAATAATTACATGCTACTGGAGCGCAAAAAAGTGAAAACTTAAAACAGCTAAAATGTCTGGCAGGAAATGAAATCCTACTTTTCGTTCACTGTGTCAGTTCGTACAAAAACTGACTGTTGAGTTGTGCTTTGTTTGGGGCTATTATATACTATTTGATGCTGCCTAGTATTTGTTCAACGTTTTTCAATAAAAAGAGTGTATGTTGTAAAGATATGTTTTTCATCTATACTCATTTGAAATATTTCAGAAATTTCGGAAACATTTAAAAAATTTCAAAGTTCGTGAAATTTTTAAAAATTTCGAAAATTTTTACCAGCCCTGCTTTGAAATTGCCGAAGAGTTTGATGTTTCGACTCATCTTAACAATAATCAAAAAGCAAAATGATATGGCCTGTTAAATTAAGTTTTTCCCTTATCATTTCTTTATAGGTCATAGGTCAGTTATCAACTTGAAAACTAAAGCTCCATTGGGAACCTCAGAAGGTGCGAATACTTTTGAACGAATAAATCAGCTGAATTCTGATTAGCTTCTTGCCACCTTTTGTCCGTTTTGTGATGAGAAAAAAAAGTATCATGGTTTTTGGAAGGCCAGCCTAAGCTGGCCTTCCTATAGTGCTACATTCCGCTTGGGGGATTTTTTTTTTTGAGACGGTTCCAATTTCAGTCATAAATTTACTTTCATTCATAGTATATTTACGTCCATTGATGAGTCAACTAATAGTAACTACAGTGGGCCAATGATATTTGAAGATTTTTGTGATGTCATGCATCTGCTTTGAATATTGATCACCTCCCATTGAGGAACGTATTAGGGTTTGTCTCAAACATTGAATGAGTAGGACATTTATTGCATTTCGTCTGAAAGAAGCTGAAAAACAGCGACTTAGGAATACTGGACCATGAAACAAGTCGCAACTTGTCGTCTAGATTTGCCATAGTCACAGCGATTTGTTAACCTGTGGATTGTGGCTTACTATTTTGTTATTGAGTTTTGGCCGATATTCTTTGAACTTCGATAGCTTATTGATTTTGTTTCAAAGAGTCACTGTTTTCATGAAATATTAAAACATTTTTTTGAATAGATTAAAAAAATACAGAGGTCTTTTTATAGGTTTCGTGGCAATGCTTTCTTTAGATTGAGCATTGAAGTGTGACTGCATCCGTTATTGACTTGTGTGCCAGTGCTGCCCTGCAGTGTTAGCTCGTGGTAATCGTTGCCAGCGGTTATACTGCATTTGGGTCATCAGTGACTCATTTGCTGCGCACTTCTTTTTCGCTGTTTTTGAAAGTAGATTGTTCGTGTTTTAACAACACGGCAAATGTGAACGGTTGAGTACGGAAGCACAGAGCATTTTACTCAAGTTTTCTTAGGAAATAAGTTGTAAAATGAATAGAATATTTGTTTCTTTATCCAACTTAAATCTCTTATACAACTCCCTTCAAATACATGTGTATATTGTGGCAGAACATGGCCTTCCACCGATGCTTTTAGCCTAGTTTTCTCGTTTTTTCCAGGTGTCGGAACTTCACAATGACGTCCTCTCTGTCCAGCCTGAACAGTCTATTTTCATTTACCAGTCCAGCTGTGAAGCGCCTTTTGGGTTGGAAGCAAGGCGATGAGGAAGAGAAATGGGCTGAAAAGGCCGTCGATTCGTTGGTGAAAAAATTGAAGAAAAAGAAAGGCGCGTTAGAAGAACTCGAAAAGAGTCTCAGCAACCCCGGTCTTCCAACAAAATGTGTGACCATTCCACGTTCACTGGACGGTAGATTACAAGTGTCACATAGAAAGGGCTTACCGCATGTTATATACTGTCGCGTGTGGAGATGGCCCGACTTACAGAGTCACCACGAACTGAAACCGTTAGACATTTGTGACTACCCCTTTTCAGCCAAACAAAAAGAAGTGTGCATCAATCCATACCATTACAAGAGAGTAGAAAGTCCAGGTGAGTTGAACTTCTAAATTGAAGACATGCGGTAGAACATATCATGAGCGAAATTAAAAGCACTGCCAAAGAAACGACAAATATTCGGTGTCACGAAATTTTCACCCCATCTAAACATCATACCGGTTAAAATTTGATACTTTCATTCTTTTCTGGCGCACAAACCCAGTCAACACACATTTTAGCAAATGCGGTCAGGCGGCTTTTTTTTTTTACCTTGAGCCACCCCAAACCTGAACTACCGGACAAAAAATGTCACTAATTTACATTTACAGTATTGAAATATCATAAATTTTGGTCGTCCCAAACTGGGTGTAAACCGCTACAAAATCCGAAAAATCGGCACGGACTTTTATTATCATCGGTGTTTGATAGGGGGTGGGGAGTGTTGGGAAGTGGGGTGGTGGTAATTTCTCTTGTGTGGGGGATATCGTGAAGGCGAAGGCAATTGAAGTTCAATGATAAATCTATATGCTGTGTGGGGAATTCTTTCAACTGACCGGATTCGTATTTTTGCAGTATTGCCGCCTGTATTGGTGCCACGCTACAGCGAGTATCCCAACACACTGGCGCCATTCCAACAGGTGCCCGAGCCCGCCATGCCACACAATGTCAGTTTTCCGCACAGTTTTAATCAGCAGGGACAGCAGTCCCCTGGCAGTAGCTCTTCTGTAGGTCCAGGCAGTCCTTTTGGCGTTCCAGGTATAAATTTTGTTATCTGTAATGGTCATTGCAGGTTGACGCTCTGTATAAGTTTAGGGCCTAGTAAAAGCAACCAAAATAGGGCAATTTTTTTTGGGTTTATACAACCCAGTGGACGCAGTTCAGTTTTGCAGCTAACGTACGTGATGTTTATTGACTGAAGTTTTAAAAAAATTAGTTGGAAACGCAGAGATATGGGTAACTGCAGTGACAATATTGAGTGTTTTAAGCTTGTTCTTGCATTTGCAGTAATTCTTATAAATCCTCAATTGACCCGAGATAACTTTGTCATTTGAGTATTTATGCTTCATGGAAACTGTCTTTTCTTGTTTCTCGTTATATTAAAAAATACTGTGTGTGTTTGTAGCTGAAACTCCGCCGCCACCATACCAGGTTCACAATTCCAATCCCTCCTCCCCTGGTCAGTCGAGTACGAGTAACTGCCAAGAGAGCAAACCCATGGACACCAGTGGACCGCCCACCCAGATGCACCACCCAGGCAGCAAGTCACACCCTTTCCGTATGTGCATTTTTTTTATTTGCTTAATTGGAAATAACCTTTAAAGTAATTTGTAAAAGGTTCACTCTTAGTTTTACTGCTGAGAATTTGGTAGATCTTCAGATTCAAAGCTGTGAATGGGCAGAATATGTGGTGAAAATAGTACTGTTATTGAAAGACCGCAACTGCCTGTTAAATCCATCCAGTTTGTGTTTGTTACACATGGCAGAGTGATCTCTCCAGAGGATCAGCCTAATTATTAATATTCTGTTCCTGCTACATGCTTATAGGAGCTCAATACTTGTGGGGGGGGGGGGGGGCGGTGGTGGTTCTCATTGAGCTTGTTGAGGTCATCTAGTCACACCCGCTAAGGAAAGCCGTTTGTAATTATTTTAGCGTACGTTTATGTAATATATACAGCCGACGTCCAAGCAGTTCAATACCAAGAGCCGACCTACTGGTGCAACATAGCCTACTACGAGCTGAATTCCCGCGTGGGAGAAGTCTTCAACGCGTCTGTGCCCAGTATTGTAGTCGATGGTTTTACTGATCCCTCCAATAATGCAGACAGATTTTGCCTGGGCCTTCTGTCCAACGTCAACCGGAACTCCACTATTGAAAACACCCGGCGTCATATTGGGAGAGGTGAGTGGAAGTCCAGAACTTGAGGTCAATCTCGATTTGAATTCTTTCTAAAGAAACATGCCCGTACACGACAAATAAAGGGTCCTGTTCAAGGGTTGTGCATTTGCATAGGTGCTGATGCTGAAAATTTTTATTTTGTCAGATGCAGGTCTCTGTCTTTGTGGTTGTGTTCAGTTATGACAAGTGACATAGCGCTGTGCAATTTGCCGAGGACGCATTAATAAACTCGGCCAGCTGGTAATTAGAAAACAGGAAGGAAAATGTCAAGAATTTCGAAACCTTAGTGAAGGTTTTGTATTCTCGGGACATCTCTTGTCAAATCAAACATTGACTGAAATCGGCGTAATTAATTTAATGACGATGGTTTATCATTACTTTTGCTGAAATTGCAGTGTTTATTTTGCAGGTGTGCATCTTTATTACGTGGGCGGTGAGGTGTTTGCCGAGTGCCTGAGCGACAGTAGCATCTTTGTCCAGAGTCGCCAGTGTAACTACCACCACAACTTCCACCCGACCACTGTGTGCAAAATCCCCCCTGGCTGCAGCCTCAAGATCTTCAACAACCAGGAGTTCGCCCAGCTGCTGAGCCAGTCGGTCAACCACGGATTCGAGGCCGTGTACGAGCTGACCAAGATGTGCACGATACGCCTCAGCTTCGTCAAAGGCTGGGGCGCTGAGTACCACAGGCAGGATGTGACGAGTACGCCTTGCTGGGTTGAAATACATCTCAATGGTCCCCTCGGCTGGCTCGACAAGGTGCTTACTCAGATGAACACTCCACATAACCCAATTTCATCTGTTTCCTGAGCTGTGCACCGTGTATTTATTTTTTTTTCACTTATTCCTGATTTAATGTCAATTATACAGAGCCTTTTATGAAATGGTGTATTTTCCAACGTGATTCAGATGCATGTTTAACTTTGTGTGAAGCCGCACCGGGGTTCCTCGTGAAATAAGCATCACGATGAATGCAGTGTGAAGACTGTGTTCTCCAGTTCAGAACTTATGCGCATTGTTTGTTCGTCACAGAAGAGCTATTTCTGACAGTTATAGAGGATGTTATACAGTATACTGTGAAGTCTGTCTTTTTTTACAGTATAAAACTGATGCTTTATTTCAGCAGAATATCAGTTTTTATATTTTGGTAGGACCAAATTACTTAAAAGAGTATTGTTGAACAAATAGAGGAAAAGGAACCGATGTTTGATTTTTTTTCGTACCATTTACTTAAATAACATAACCGTACCATCATGTTTCATAGCTTTTTTTATTAAATTGTGTCACTTGTGTGCAATTAGACGAGAGTGGAAATCATAATCATGTACAATTTGAGACATCAATTTTCTAGTGAGACTGGTAGTTTGCGCGTTGAATCCCAGCTGAGAAAACCAGCCAGGGGCTAGGCTATTGCTTCTTTGTCCTCCGCTTTGACGCCTGCGAATGCTTGTATAAACATTGTTTTTAACCAGTAACCAGTAATAAAAAAGAATGAAAATTGAAACAACAAGAAGATAACAAGAAGCACAAAAAAAAAAAAAGAAAAGAAACGGTGAAAACTGGGGGCGCCTCCTTCATATTTCTAACTTAAGTGACAGGGCGCCAGATGTGGTTTAGCTGATGATATCTAATAATATACAGAAAAAAAGTAATTCGCTGTAGTGTGTTATACAGTTAAGTGGTTGTTTTTTTTTTCATACTTTAAGTTCGTGAAGTGGTTGATCGATTTTGTTGCACTCTGAATTTTGGCCTCTTGTGAAGCAATGTTTTCGGGTGTTGTGGGATATGTTAAGATAGAGGACCAGTTTCATATTGAATTCAGTGATAGAACTGTGCAAGAATTAACCAAATTGTCCCCCCTTGACAAACTAAGGAGGAACTACTCAGCTTCTGGCATGTGTCACAAGCATATTGCAATCAGAGAATGGACTGGCACCGCGAAATACACAGCGCTGGTGCTTGAAGTGCAAAGGAAACCGTCCGCATGGAAGAACTCTATCACCGCACCCTGCCTTCATGCGAAAAGGCCCTGGCAAACTACTGGTTCTGAACACCGGTGCACTGTGATTCTCATATAATTTGACGTATTAACTTTTTTTGCAGTATCGATTGTATATTACATATAGAATTCCTGCGCAGCGATGTTGAAGGTGTCTTATGTTCTTATAAAAAAAGGTATACCGATATGAAAAAAACTGAATGCTGCAGGGAATTTGTAGAACATGTGCCATGTATATACCAATCTTAATGCTTCGCCAGAGATTTTTCGTTTGTAGTCCTGTAAGAGTTTGGTGGAAGACTCCTGTATGAGATGAAATTCTGTTCCTTGTGGTAGAAATCGATGAAATGTTGGGATTCTCATATTCTGATCATGTGCTTAATTTTATGTCTATGCACCGGTTCGAGCGCAGTGGTTCAAAAGGAAAGATTAATATTCAGGACAGTTAAAAAAAAATCAGCAGTTTATGTGTTACAGTAAATCTGTCAAATCAGTGACTTTACAGTGTCACTGAAAATTTCAGACATTATGAAGTCACTGGCTCACTGGTTCGATTATAAACTCCATCCCGATTATCCCATCACACATCGGAGTATGTTTCCCAACCATCATGGGTCCGGAACACTCCATTGAACAGGAATTTATAACGGAAGACCCAGACGTGGACGAAAAAAAGAACTAATAATCGCAATTGCAATTCACAAGGCCAATTTCATGTAATAACAGTGTTGAGTATTTGACTGAACCTACATTACACGTGTGAATGCCACACACTTGTTAAATGAAAACAGTACAGACAATTGCAATTCCCGTTGCTTAAAAGGGAAATTGCAAAGCATAAAGTAATTCTTGGAACGGATTTTTGCAACGTTAACATCAACGGTATAATTGCAATTTCTGAAAGGCCAACTCTATACCATCTAACACTGTTGCTCATAGTTTCACAGAGGAGCAGTCATTTCAGTGAATTTCAAGTCACTGAAAATTTTGGTTGTTTTGTAAAGTCACTGATTTTACAGACTCGCTGTACCATGTACATCGTCATGGTTTGATGATATACTTAACAACGCAACCGTTTTGTTTTTAATTAAAAAAAATTGCCTGTAGGTCTTGTTGTCATAAAGGCATGGTTAAATTGCGTGTGAAACGGGCAATGAATGGGTATGAAATGAAAACGACAGAAAATGATCATGATGGGTTTTCGAACCCTGTACGGGACAGTTTGATGAAAATAGAAAAAAAAGACCGCTTCGTGCAAGTGAACGCATGGTTTTTAATATTAGTGCTAGAACGTATTGCTGGTTATAAATACAACATTTTTTTATGAATGCATCTATTTTGATTTGATATTTTATAAGAGCATGTACCGAGTTGGCAGTGCCATATTGAACAATAAATTATTGTTATGTTGTTTTCGTAGGTCAGAGTGCATGCTTAGGAATCTCTGCAGCTATAACATATAGAGTAGTCGATCCGTTGTGACTTCAGAAATCCAAAATTATATGTGTTATTATTTTTATTGTTACTTTACTTTTGTAAGTATTTTCCAAGATGGCCTTTTTGTGTACGTTTTTTTTTTTCACTTTGGTGATTATTATTTTTGGGTGCACTGCTCGCGTTGGGTCATTTACGCCTTTTGTTTCGTTTTCATTTCAAATGCATGGTGAAAAAAAAAGACATTTTGTTTGTAGCCAAATATGTGATACATTTTTTATACAGTCCATCCTGGTGTTGTTTCGTCGTAGCTGCCAAACCTGATTAGCATAGGTCATATACTGTGAACATGTGAGCGGGACTACTTCATGAAAACACGTGAGCAAGCAAGACGGATTCTAATTTGACAGAAAAGTTTGTTAAAAATGACGCTACATTTGTAACAGTACCGTTATTTCTAACCGCAATGAGTAGAAAGTACTCGTGATTTTGTTCATTTTTTTTTTTGTCGAAAGTCCAGTTAAGACATTGCTTTTTACTACTTTTGCAAGAACCATTTTCAAATTTTTTTTAGACGAATAAAATTAAATATTACAGTAGTTCTTTCACACTTTACTTGCGTCTTGTGCGCCTGCTGTAGTTTTGGAATCCTCGAGTGTAGAGTATATACACAGATGCTTCCATTTCAGTGCTATGCAGCCATTTTTTTCACATTGGAACACTGCTTGTTTTGGGCACCAAGATATCATGATATTTTATTGAATATAAGCGGATATTATTGTATTAATTAAGTATTTTGCAAATTTGGTTTCAGTTTAGTCATTATATGACATAATACGTAGCTTGCTTGTTTTTTTTTTCTTTTTTGGTTTTTTTTTTGCAGTTGAAAGTGAAAGCAAAACAGTTGATTTGCTTTGCTCAAATAAAATGTTTTGGAGATAACAATTGAAGCCTTGCGATTTTTATGCAAGACATATTGTGAAAATACAAACCATAAGGTGCTTTTAATATTGTCGCCGTTATTTATAAATTTGAAAGATTTTTGGATTCATCTAGTTATATTAGAACGAAATGTATTGTGATCGGGCAGTAAGCAATTTAAGTGGCTCAGCAGTGAAAATACAAGAAAGAGCCCTCGTTAGTATCACAGATTACCATGAACAAGCTCTGCTCGAGAGCCAGTGACGTGGAAACTAGAGAACTTTGTTTGCAGGGCGACAGGTAGATTATAACAGTAGATTGTATTTTTTTTAGGTTGAATTTCCTGCTTAGATGATGGTAAAGAAGTGTATTAGCTATTTGTTTTGTGTGTTTGCATAAAAACAATTGACACAAAATATAAAAGCTCGTGTAATTAAAAAAATAGAACTCTAAACCCGCCCCAGACTCTCTTACTCTCTCTCTTTCTCTCTCTCTGTTTCTCTGTCGCTCTGTCTCTCCCTCTTTCTCTCATTATATGTGGCATATCGTTATACAGTAAGTATTCCATAACACGAGCCTCGCTATACCCAACTACACGTTAGAAATGTCGATTAGCCGAATTAAAAGAGTCGGCGGCAGGTACTTGATGTACAGAAATGTGTATTATGTAAGGCTTAAGTGGTATGTATTTTGAGTTGTCAGAATTATACTATACTTTAAAATCAAGAGTGGTTGGTTTCCGATTAGATATAAAACAACTGAAATTGTACATTTATGATGTCTCCCAACCAAGGGAAGACATATATCGTTTGTGCGTTCTGTGTATGTGTGTTCAACAAAATGTTGTGTGCAAGATATTTCGTTTACGGAAAGTCAGATCGACGTCGATCTTGATCTGCTTATTTCTTGGTTATGTCGGACGGTTCTGTAAATTTTTTACGCATGGTACGTTATTAGGACAGGCGTATGAGGTCATTGCGTAAATTTCTCAGCCGTTGAACATTGGAGAAAGATTAAACTTGCTGGGATTGTTGCTGAGTAGATCCGAGAGATTCTTTCAAGTGACGTCATCACGTAAAATATGTATATATTTGAGCAAGATCTTGTGTGCAAAATATCTATAACGGAAAGTCTTATCGACTTCAAATTTTATGTGGGTATCCCTTGGTGAGTCTTTTGACGAATGTGGCGAAATTCAGAAAGGCGTATGACGTCATTACGTGAAAATTTTGTGTGTAAGATTTCTCAGTTGCTGAACATCGGGGAAGGATTAAACTTAACGGTTTTTTTTTTTTTGTGCTTGGTATGTCCGAAAGAGTCTGTCAAATTTTGTCACAAGTAGAATGAACGAAAACGGCACCTGACGTCATCACGCAAAAAAAAAAAAATATGCATATAATTTAAACAAGATGGGTATTCCCTTGGAAGGGGCGGGGGTGGGGGGGGGGGGGAGTCGGCCGTGTCGGCGTGTGGTGAAATTAAGAAATGCGTCATAACCTAAAAATTTATCCGTTGTTAAGAAAAATATCTCGATAGCGGAAAGTCGGATCGACTTCATATTTGGCGCAGGTATTTTTGTGAATGAGTTGCATGGTTTTTGCAAAACATTAAATCCACATAGAAAGTTAAGAAAGGTGTATGTTTCCACCAAAACCTATGGCTGTAACTACACTTAGGGTATAGACCGTTACTATAACCTTGGGTAAAAGGGTTAGGGTTGCGTTAATAGTAGTATCTAAATTAGATGGGGAGGGGGGGAGTGGGGTAGGTTGGGATGGGGGTTTAACGGCTAGCAAACAAAAAAAAAAAAACAGGAAAATCGCAAATGAAGCAGGGAAGTGGTGATGTAGCGAGCAGCTCACAGACCCGGTCAAAAAAGATAAAACCTATTTGCTGTGACCACCTTCAGGACCCGAATAAAAATATGTAAAGAAAAACCTGTTTGTCATGACCCCTTCCGGAATCGGATAAAAAGACGTAGGGTAAAATCTGCCTGTCTTGACCAACTGCCACACCCGGATAGAAAAGTAACGTACAGTAAAACTGTTGTAGTGACCATTTCCCAGACCGGACACAAAGGACGTACAGTAAAACCCGTTTAAGTGACCACCTTGCAGACTCCAATAAAAAAAGACGTGCAGTAAAATCTATTTCAGTGACCACCAGACACATTATGTTTTCAGATTCGAATCTTTTATTTCAGTAATGAGAAAAAAAAGGAAAATGGTTAGTGAGGAATTCTGGATTTAGTCGGGCAGAGATTTTTTTGGCAAAAACAAGAAACTAAATAGGTGTCGATTGAAAGTGCAATATAAGCCTGGACTCGTTATGTTTTGTTTGCGCTGGCAGCTCTAGGTTTTATTTAACTTGCAGTGTATTGGCGTGCTAATTTTACAGTTTTCGCAGCAATCTCGCATTTAATATGTTTAGGAGAAGATTTGAGAATAGATGGAAAAGATGTACTACTACGTGAGTGCCGAGACTTCCAAGTTTCTCTTGAAATTGAAGTTTTAATTAAACGTGAAAGCCTCTTTGGATCTTGTGTTGGCTTCATACTTTATGCTGCCCAGATAGGTGCAATATTATAGTACCATTGTAAAAAACCTGGGCTTAGAAATGAACTGCCTGTTGTCAATGAAACTGGAAAATTGGCGCATCTTTGTTCATGTCATGTAAATAACTGTTCAACCTTAATACAAAATAATTTTTTTTTCAGATTTCCACTTTAACATATGTCAAGTTACAAAATAAATTTTATTAGTCTTTATTTATACAATACATATGTATTTAAATATTTGAACAAGTTATCTGTACTTTAATTTTATTGTCGCAATCGGGCCAAAAAGTATGGTTATGATTTGCAAAAGCAACAGTGGTTTAAAAGTTTTTTTTTTTTTTTTTTGCTAATAGTTCTCTTCTTTTACTGGTATCCAGGGACGTTCACCGTGATTCCGAGATGGCTTGAAAAGTGACCAACTGTGTTAAATGCCGCATGTAGTTTCGAATTAGTGTATTTGAAATATTTAATAAGAAACTCGGTACTTGACTGAAAGATGTCAAAACACGGTGTACATTGAAACTAGCCAAACGCACTCTATGCCTTGTGGATTTTTTCTTGTTCCTTAGTCCCTAAGAAGATTACGGAAGTGTTTACGAGTTGACAGCTTTATCAAAATAAATTATAGGAAATGACTAGTTTCTGTTATGAAAGCTTTAGTCGACACCAATAACAGGTGAGACTTAAACTCAGACGACCTTTCCACTTGTTAACCAAAAACCTTTGGAATGATCAGAGCGTGGGCGATGTAAAAAGATTTTGAATCATTTTGTTATCAACAAGTAGAGTGAAAAAAAACAAGGGTCAATGCAGTGTGTTAAGCTGGAGATAACGTAAAATTGCGTTGTCTTTAAGTGCTCTGCCTCACATTTTCGCAGCGCTTTATGTTATTTTTTCTATTGTATCAGCTTTAATCTTCCTGTACAGTGTCACATAGCTAAAAGCATTTATCAGATGTATACAACTCATTTAGAATAATAAATAGTAAAAAAAAGTCTTGTTATTTCCTTTAATGTTCAAGTGATTTCTTTAATATACAGGTGATTTCATTATTAGTTCCCGATTCCTCTTACGAAAAAAAAACAGTGTCATAAATCTTTGCACTTAACAGCCCGTGTGAACAAATACAGGGGGCCCCATGTATACCCGCATCGGATGTAACGACATTCCGCTCACAGCGAGGGTTTAAGAAAGGTCCGAGCATTTTTCCTCGGAGTTAGTCTGATAACTAAGAACTATAACAACTTACGAAGACATGGGTTTGAGTCATCCAAACAGAAGTGTTTTTATGTTACTCCCGTAGAGGGGAAACATTTCGTTTTTGTGCATCCTGTGTGTGTGTGTATATGCAGTGTGTTTGTTGTAGACACCTAATTTTGTTACTCGAGAACGAAAAGTCTGATCATCTTCAAACCTGGTGGAATATGCTTTGGGTTGGTCCGCCGGTTGATATTGCATTTGACGTAAATTGGACAACGCGTGACGTCATATAACGTCAATACATGACAATCGCGTCATTACTGCAACTGCGGAGCGAAACGTCGGGTTAGGTTCAAACTTTGAAGGATAATGGCTTGAGTGGGTTCGACATATTATATTGTATTAGGCGAAAATGTTACAGCGTAACTGTCAAATCAGCGAGATTGTGATCTCGCTGAAATTTTCAGCGAAATTGTAAAAACGCTAACTCGACCAGCGAGATTACAATTTCGCTGAAATTTTCAGCGAGATTACCAAAGTTTGACAGTTACGCTGAAATTTTCGGAGACATCTGTATCTGTTAATATGATTTTGTAAAGACTCTGGTTTATTGCAAGGGGTTTGTGATTGCAGTTGAAGCTATACAGAGAGTTGAGTGTGCTATTACATAATCCTATTCACCAATTCATATATAACTTGATTGTTTTGCCTCTAGAATGTTGCTTAAGAGCAATTCATAGTCGGCTTTTGGAATCAAAGAGCTTTTAGCAGGGTCTTGCTTAGAAGTGAATAACTTGAAGGGTTCAGCAGTAAAGCGAGTTTTTCCATTTCCATACCTGACGTTCTAGTTTGAAGATCTGGTATGAAATGAATGAAATGACAATGAACCAACGCTTTTTAGCCCTCAGCCATGAAATGGCTAAGGGTTATTGCTATGGCCGTGTCCGTCCGTTAACACTTACCTTGTGAACCCGCTCTAGCCTACATTTTTTTTGCCAATCGCTTAGATATTTTAAATATAGGTTGTTTATGGACCAATGAAGATCCCTATTGTTTATGAGCCATATCCGACCAAGGATAGTGGCTCAGCTGGACTTGGAAATTTTCTTATTTGTACCATTATCAAGTTTGCTTAACATGTGGCCAGTGAACACTCTCTGGCTTACAGTTCTTTACAAATTACTAAGATATTTCGGCTATAGCTACTATATGGACCAATGAAGATCCCTATTCTATATGAGCCATACCCGACCAAGGACAGTGGCTCAGCTGGACTTAGAAATTGGCATATTTCTACCATTATCAGGTTTGGTGACATGTGGTTTGTGGACACTCTCTAGCCTACAGTTCCTTACCAGTTACTAAGATATTTTAGTTATAACTAGTATATAGAATAATAAAGATCCGTATTGCTTATCGGCCATATCCGACCAAGGACAGTGGCTCAGCTGAACTTTCTCATGGTAAATGTTTTTGTTTTTTTGTTTTTTTTTGTTCATCTTAAAGTACTGCCACTCTTTTTTCTTTTCGGTGTTAAGGATTGAAATGAGCCCGTGACCGGCCTCAAACCTACTATTTTCTTTTTTTCGAATGTTCTGGCTGGCTGAGGGCTTTGCATCTCGGATGCCTATGTTTTATAATACGAAATCTTCCGCAGTACATATCTTATTGGTCGATCATTATTTTACAATAACCAGTGAAAACACAGAAATGTAAAATGAATTGCGTTTGGAAATGTTTTATTGGATACTTGATTAAACCTGAGTAAAATAAATTTGCAATGAACCACAATTGCAATTAAACTGCTCCACGAAATTGCAATCGTGAATGACAAATCAGGTTTGGACTGAATTGCAATAAACAATTACAATTTGTGCTTCAATTGTGCTTCATATGTACCGTTATTATGTGTTGTGAACACCAGGCTTTGTTTGTGGGATGACTCGAGAACGGCAAGTCGGATCAGCTTCAAATTTTATTGAATTATGCCGTTCGCCGTTTGCTATTGTTTGTTATGCCCATGACGTCAAAACGTGAAAAATGCGTCGTCACTATAACTGCAAAACGAAACGTCGGATCAGCTTCAACCTGTAGGATAATGCAACAGATAGGTACGACGGTTCACATTATATTTAGCAAATATATGGCAACGGATGACACCATATGGCGTCAAAACGTGTTGTGGACATTTAACCTTGTTAACATGATAATTCTGGAACGACAAATAGGATCAGCTTCAAACTTGGTAAGATATTATGCCTTGGGTGTGACTTCGGGTGGCCTTTGTACTTAGGCATACTGGACAATGTATGACGCCATATGACATCAAAAAGTGATCGTAAATTCGCCCCTCAGCCGCTTCTGCTCTGAATTTGGGGGGATGTAGGGGGAAGGGGTTGGCTAACACGAAAGGCCATAACTGCTAGTAGTAAACAGGCTTTGATAACACCTAGACGGGAAGGGCGGGCCGGGGGCTACCGATGCAAAGGCGTTCCGAGGTAAGTGGGTTTGGTGTGCGATGGGGGGAGGGGGGGTGTAGGCGGTACCTTTGATAACCAGTGCACATGTTACTGCGGCTGGCTGGACATGGCGTGACACACCATTTTCTGTGCGGTGTACATATTGTTCCTTTCATTTATTGATCGTATTCATGGAAATGTGTGTTGTTGTTAACTGACAAGTAAAAAGGGCACCGAAGTGAGTCGTCTGCTGTACAGTTATGAAGGATGCCTTTCTTGTGTTTTTGGCTAATGAGAATGTTCGCAGACGTGGTATTATTAGGGATGTGACAACACTTTGGGTATGTGAAAAGGGGTAAAAAGATTGCGGTTGCGTTCCTACATTAGAAGTCCCCCCTGGTAAGTTTAATAAAAAAATCACCTATGAAATAGGGACTTTGATTGGACAACGTGTGACTGATGTGACGCTTGATCTCGGGATGTTGTGGTCGTAGTTAATGTTGTATTGAAACAGCCCATCCGTAGGATGGGCCCATCCAACAACAGCGAGGCATTGATTTACCCCATCTTCGTTGTTTTGCGCTTCTATTGTTTCAGCCCATATTTGGCTATAGGAATAGCACATATTTTCTTCTCCCCTTAAAAATGGGAACAAACTGCTTTGTGTTGTGAACAAGATGGGCTGTTTTAATGGTTGATGGGTGTAGAATGGGCCCATCCTATAGCTGTAAGCCACAGAAATAGCACATATAGAATCAGTATGTGCCAAATCTACATACAGATGCATAGGAATATCCCATCCATCGAAACAACACAACTGATCTAGAATATGTGCCAAATCTACAGACAGATGCATAGGAATACCCCATCCAGAGAAACAACACATCTGATCAAAAAATGGTCCAAATCTACAGACAGTTGCATAGAAATACCCCATCCATTGAAATAGCACATGCAGGGCCGGCAGAATTGTACCTAATATTTGAGGCGGGGTCACCGTCTGATCGGGACCTCAGTACCACCAGTGATAATGAGGTTCCGATCGAAGTGGCACTGAGGACCCGATGGCACTGAGGACCCGCTGGTGGCGCTGAGGACCCAAACTATTTTTTACTTCAAAATGCTAGATTAGGCGGTTATAAGCTGAAAGAAACGCTCAAAACCAAAACTGCTGCTCATATTGCTGCTTTGATCAAGCCTCTTCAAGGCTTTAATTACAAAGCCGATGGGAAAGCCAAAAAAACGCAATTTGCCTTTGCTGCGTAGGAGGGGTGGGAGGGGGGTGGGGCTATATATATATATATATATATATATATATATATATATATATATATATATATATATGCCAAAAAGAGAAAATTTGCATCTTTTTTTTCTTGAACAATCTGTATATTTTATGGAAAAAACTAAGATGTTGAGATAAACATATATGGGGTGGTGGTGGGGGGGGGGGGGGGGTGGTGGGAATACAAGCAGATAAAAGATCCCATGCCAACCCTGACGGCGTCGCCTAACGGGGTGGCAGGGGGGGGGGGCGGAAGAAGCAGTGAATTTAAGGCACAATTAAAGATGGGGCGGGGCGGGGGCGGGGAGTTCGTATGAAAAATTTGTCGGGTCCTCAGTGCCACTTCAGGACCTCAGTACCACTAGTTAGGTCCCGAGCAGACGACAACCCTCACTGAAAAATATTGTCATTGTTTCGTCAATTAACAATTTTTAACAAGAATAAAATAGCACCCAACTTTACTGAGGCTACAGACGAAGTCCCTATGTGTTGTGTTTTTCTTCACTGAGTCGTGTTTCATGGGGGGGGGGGGACACTGTATGTGCTGTTTCAATAGCCTCTGTATTGATTTAGCCCAGCCATTGGATGGGCCCATACAATTATGTGGTGTTTCAATGCTGGGGTGTTTCAATGCTACAGACCCGGATAAAAAACTACAGTAAAATCTTTGTAATGACCGCCTTCCAGACCCAGATACCCTGAAATTTTAAAAATGTGTAATATATATGTTACAGGGAATCTGTGTAATTAGGGAATTTATAAAATCCCTAGGAAATTCGTGTAATGAACAAGCTCATATTGATTATAAAACTATTTTGAAAAATTATCCATTCAGGAAGGTTGTTCAGTGGTTCGTCAAAACTGTGTATCCCTTATCACATCGAAAGGAATTGGAATTTATAACATTACCATCCACAATAACAGAATTTGGCGTAAAATCTGACATAAGTTACATAGGATAAAAATTTCGCCAAATTCACATACTGAAGTATCTCATGAATGATAGTTTGGCAATCGAGTGCTTTGAGTATATTAATTAAAAAATACTACATTGCAGACATGAAAATTCTCAATAAAAACATCGAAATTGATTGAGCAAAATATTACACGAATCCACTAGGGATTTCATGAAACCCTAGTTTCACAGATTCCCTGTAACATATATACATTTCCAAATACC
Source organism: Protula sp. h YS-2021 (assembly GCA_949752745.1). Lineage (NCBI taxonomy): Eukaryota > Metazoa > Annelida > Polychaeta > Sabellida > Serpulidae > Protula > Protula sp. h YS-2021. Next base: position 67,636,491 of record OX457025.1, read on the forward strand.
CCTGTATATGTTTGACAGAATACTTTGTTTAGCAATATTATTCGGCCATGCTCCAGTGAACACGATTCGTTTTTGTAGAGCAGGGGTCTCTTTCGAAAATTGCACTATGGAAGGTTCGGTGCCAAAGTGTCTATTGTTTCATGTGTACGCTTTGGGGTACGGACAAAATGGCAAGCGGACATAATGGCAACGGACATAATGGCAAGCGGACATAATGGCAAAGTGGCAAAGCGGACAAAATGGCAACTGAAGAAAAAATGAAATAAAAATAAATGAAAAAATGTTCGATTAACCGCATTATAAAACAACTAGTTTACGGTGCATCCACCTCATGTCTAGGCGGGGGGCGGCTCGAATCTTGCCTACCTTCTAACTGTGTGGTTACTTGGAATAAAACAAACAAAGGGGGACCCAAAATTGATGAACGGATGACTGCCCCACCGGATGACTGCCCCACCAGTAGCCTTCCTAATTATTTTTCATCTGTCTGGATAGCCTTACTTTTCTTGGCTAAATCTTCCCTTTCGAACTCCCATGCTTTTTACCCTACTCCGCCCCATTTTTGTATTCAATCGACAAGCTGATTGATCAGAGGACTGATTGATAAGTTAATGGGTTTGTTTCAAGTCTAAAAAAAGTAAAACTATCCAGATAGATGAAAAATAATAGTGAAGGTTCCCGGTGGGGCAGTGCGCCGGTGGGGCAGTCATCCTAGGCTGCACAAATAGTGGGGCAGTCATCCAGCTGGGCAGTCATCCTGCGTTCCTCACGTTTCTACTTGAGCAGGCCACAACATTCGGGGAAAATCTCGGGGAAATGTTCCACAGTAGTAAATGAGAGCTGTGAAATGATTGGTTAAGTGACTTTCTAAATAGATGCATTACACATGAATTCAATTATGTTTATTTATGAAGTCATTAAATGCCATTGCGTTGAATAAAAGTTCAGTTGAAATATCGTCTTTTTTATTTCAGCTGCCATTTTGTCCGCCCTGGCACTTTGCCATTATGTCCGCTTGCCATTACGCCCGCTTGCTATTATGTCCGTTGCCATTATATCCGCTTGCCATTATGTCCGTTGCCATTATTTCCCTTGCCATTTTGTCCGTTGCCATTTTGTCCTACAACCGTACGCTTTGTGTACTTGTGTGCTGAGATCGACCAATATGTTTAATCCGATTCGCCCTGCGGTGTTGAAAATCAGTGATAATGGGGATATTATCTAATCTTGATCGGGCCGGCGCCATCGTCCTACTCTAGGCGGGCTGAAGGAGTACACCGAATGGACTGGCCGTCTTGCTCGCCCGACTTAAATCCCATGGAGCTCGTGTGAGATAACTTAGGAAGGGCACTACATCGGTGAGTAAAGGCGGAGAAAATCTCAACGACATTAGGAAGTATCTTTTGGAAGAATGGCACAGAATGCCAGAACAGTACGTTAGAAAACTCGTGCATAGCATGCGCAAGCGCTGTGCAGCATGCATAGCAAATAGAGGTAGCCACACCCATTACTGAACAGGGATTTCCAAAGTGCAATTTTTGAAAATGACCCCTGCCGTAGAAATTAAAAGTGACGGGATTTTGTGAGAACATATCAGTTATAAGTTTCAACTCAGCTTAGGATAAGTGATGCTGGAAGCAGACAAGAGCAGTCATTACCTCGTAACTAGACTACATTTTGAAATATTCACAAATCTGTAAGTGACTAGAAACTTTTTTTGCCGGGTTTATATTCAGATATATTTGTAAAGTAAAAGTCTTATAATTCTGAAACAGTACAAACTTGTTAACATGAAACCGAGGAGGGGCAAATGCTCGAAAATGATGGTACACCGATGTTGTTGTGCACTGGCCACTCTGGTTGACCTCCGAAATACAACAGTCCATATCAATATGGGGGTATTTTTACACATCGTAGTAGATGAAGATTCGAAAAAATGCTCATTTTTTGTCGTTTTATCGGAGGAACGCAATTACGCTAACACAGTAAATGTAGACTTGATGTATTTTAAAATGCTATTTTACATTCCTCCTGAAATGCTAATTTATGTCCAGACCTCAGGCATGTTATATTGAGGGTCTACTGCACAGACTTTAAAGCAATTGGGACCTGATGACTTGGCCCATATTTATTCTTCCCAAGTCCACCCGCTGTGCAGGAGTGAATTGTTAACCTCAGTCCGCTGCACATTAATAAGAATTAGTTACTTTGAGTTATTTACTCCGCCGTCCTACACACAACCGGAAAAAGGCGGGTGATACATTGTTCACCATTTTATGCGGATGCAGATTAATAATCTATTGTTACCATAGCCCTTTCTGTATATTTACACTTAAAATGGTACATCTTGTACACCTGGATTTTTCATTTAAAACATCGGACAGAAAAAAACCTTTTTGACTCTCACCCAACTTTTTAGCCAAGCAAATTTTCAGGGTTAAAGATTTAGGACTAGTGGGAATACGATGGTCTCTTGAGTACTCTTCTATGCTCTTACTTACTCGTTATCTCCACGCACCAGTATGTACATTACACCATGTATGTACATATGACCATATAAGTACCAATTCTAGGAATATCTTGAATTGATTCCATATGAGGAGACAGATGTTTACTTGGTGGACATCTATCATGTTGCTTTACATTTAGCTTTTAAAAATACTAAGGATTTGAGAGATTTGATTGCTTTCAAATTCACCACATATGTTTCCTACATTTTCAAACAGATTATTACATTTCCTTGATGATTAAAATAAAAATGACCTAACTATTCAGCCTTTTCATACCTTAATTTAACAAGCATGTCCAAGGACATGACCCAGCCGAGTTCTCAAACAAGGAAAGAGAGAAAAACTCTGAAACGAATACTGTTAGGCAAAAAAATAAAGTATGTAAAAGGCATTTAATTCGAATTTGGAAGCTTCCCGAAAAGGGATGTTGGAGAGGTTGGGTTCTGACGATTCACGTATTTACCGACATTTACACAATTTTACAGAATTTTTAAAATTCCACCATTTCGGCATTTTTTTGTCATTTGCGAAAAAAGCAAAGTCCAGGTGGAGAAGCACCTAAGAAACTTCCGATTAAAATTTTATAACTATTTGAAAAAGACTGAGAGAAATGAATGGTTTGACAATTCAGTTATTTACTACCATTTATTGCAGTATTTTGCCAAACTTCAAAGTTCCGCCATTTCGGCAGTTTTTGACGAACCGCGAAAAAATAATAGCCTTGTAGGCGAACCCCTTGGGAACATCACTGCGTAACATCTAGACGGTTGGTATAAAACAGTAGCAGGAGTAGCATTTTAAAAATGGGTCAAAACGGGCACAGAAAGTGCCGCCATTTTGTCCGTTTTTCGTCAATCGTCAAAAAAAAGTAATAGCCAGGTGGGGGACCACCCAGGGAACATTCTTGCATAATATCAAAGCGAAACTGTAGGAGTAGCATTTTAAAGAACAAGTTTAACATACGCACATACATTCAAGCCTCCTATAGTGATACGACTAACCCAGTCCGACAAAGTCGGCTGGATTAAAAACGGTAAGCTCAAGTTTATGACTGAATCGCTTTCACATTAGTGGTAGTCTTTTCTAAGTGGTAATATCAATCTTGGACTTGATTTTTACTTAATTTTTTATATGTTTCTAAGCAGTTAATGGAGAATTAATCGGTCTATGTTTTTATTTTTTGTGTTCCTGAGCAATTATTGGAAACGTTACTGCCAAATATGAGAGCGACTGGAACAAAAACGCAAGAGAAGTAGTGTTTTGCGTGCTGAATTACGAAACATCAGGAGACTGAGCTCCTCCTCCCTACCACACCCACACATTCACGCTCCCGAGGATAATATTTGTATTCTGTTTATTGGTATATCTGCTGATAAGCCATTGCAAAAAAAAAAAATGCGACTGGTGGGATGGGGGGGGGGGGGGGGATAGGGTAGACATCATATGTTTATGAATAAAAAAAATATGTATGCGTCAAATATATATGCGTCCACCAGAATTCGTGACAGCGTGTCACTGAATGTGGGAATCTAGTTATAGCTGTCTATATAACATATCATTAATGCCCCGTTGAAAGACTGAAGAAAGTACTTCAAGCTTGAAAATGTGATCAAACAGTTGTATTTGAAACACTCACAAATAAAATACTTATTTTTTATTTTAGTTTATTTTATCACAAACTGGAAATAACGAGTTCATTTTTTCCACTCTGCAAGTGTGTATATGCCTGCAAAATACCGATGCGTTAATACATAACTAGAACAAATTTTCAGGTATTCGGAAGTAAGTGGTTTTATCGAAATACTCTATGTAATAAACACTTTCGTTGTTTTAGAAGTTTTTACTTCAAAACTTTCCAAAATTTAACATTAACGTATTAAATTTTATTGCTCATTTTTGCGTTTGCTTAAAAGATACCACGCTTTATTGATTACAAAAACATCGAGATAAGGAAAATCACTGCATCATTCTCCTCGCGATATTAGGCGACAGAAGTGAACAACGAGAAAACATTTTCAGTTTTCATGAAAAAATCGAATGAAGTTAGAACGGAACTCCTTAGGAGCCAGCACACCGAAATACCAATGTGATTATACTATCTGTTACATGCATAACATTTCAGCATCACGTACTGGCGCGTTAGAAAGAAATATTCTCATCCAGTGGTACCGGTACCTGCACGCTTTCGATATACTTTTCGGCATAGGGATTTCCATAAATAACACAATTTCAGATGCAATATTGCCCATCTTTTCAATTTTAACATAATATCTGACACTTTTTTCTTTTTACAATCATACCGATGTCTTCCAAACAAAAAAATGGACAATGATTTATTGATATGTTCCAGATTTAAATAATTTCTGATTCAAGTTTTTCGAGCTTTTATAGCTTTGATGTAATACCTAATAATTTACACACTGCAAAATGTAGTTTTCATTTGATTTTGCTGTTTTTTTATTCATTCATTTATTTATTTCCTTTATTATATAGAACGGGCAGAATATTGCACTTCACACTGAGATGTTGTGAGACAAAGTGAAGGTAAACCATTGAAAGCATGAAACATCTGATACTAGAATAAACACTAGAAACAGCAAGGACAGTTCTTTTAACATGAAGTGAGCAAATTTAACGAAGCGATGCAAAACTACACATGACTAAGTACGATTCATACTTAACTAGAAGAGTAGTGTTCAAGATCATCCCCCCCCCCCCCCATCCCGCCCCTCGTCAATGACATACTATGACAGGGACAGCACGAGACCAAAAAATTAAGTTATAACCTACAGAAGAAAAACAGCTTTTTTTAATTAAAAATTCCACATGGTTCAAGTCCCAGGGTAGGAAGTGTTAAAGGTCGATTATACTTTATAACAAGACTTGCCACAATAAATTTGCGGAAATTTTAAGAATTCAAGACTATGGGATCGGTGATAGAGTTTGCTGCGAAATTACGATTAATTCAAGCATTTCCAACATTTTTTCGGTTTAACAAGCATCAATAACATTTTGCTTTGATATCTGTTAATTGCTATATTATGAAGAAATTTAAGCAGTGTGGACATTCAGAAGAAAAAAACAAATATTGAGAAATGAGAGTATTATCCTGAAACAGAACACTAAACAAAGGAATATGTAACAGAACGCAACAAATCCATGGCAAAACTAAGATATTTAGACAAAGGAAACGATTTATAAACACAGCAGCACTGAAAACTTGATAAAAAAAAGACTTGCATAGTTCTCCCCAACGTTGAGACATAACGGTCTTTTTTGTCTCTCTCTCTCTTTCATGGTTTTATGACTTCACATCAACAGCTAGACATTTTCCTATGAGAAAATACTGATCAATTAGATAAATATCTCAAGCAATTCTTGACACTGTCCCATATATTTCAAAATGCCATCAATAAGTTTATAGAACTATTTCAACACAAGAATGTCTCCGGACATTTTGTCCAGCCAAAGATACAAGCATAAAGTAAAACAGCTTAGCAAAGAGCCGCTTTTGCCACAGTCTGCGTAAGCATGTCTAAGACATAGTTATCACCTTTTATGGTCAAATCATAAGCCAATAGCTACTCCGCATCCCCACTTACCACCCTTAAGAAATACTGGGAAAAAAAAACACAACAGCGACTGCCATAAATTGGCAAAAACTGTTTTACGAGTGATACAACTTCACACATATAGGCTTCTATATATTCTCTGAAACCAGAGCACTGTCGACATTTGTACTTAAATATACAAAATAAATCTCTACAGCCCATGGAATTTTATATCGGAAGTGTTAAAATTTAACATTTTGAATCCAGTGACAAATGTCGCAAAACCATGTAACACAATAATAACTTTTACACTTCACTGGTAGGAATTTTACGTCGTATTTTCGTTTTACACTGAAGTTACTTATCGTTGGAAACTCAGAAAACAAACACACTACATACATCATCATTAAATTACATTAAATTAGAACATGATAACACACGCCTCCGCAACAATATAGTCAATCTTGAAATTTTCAACTATATATTTAACCAAAAAAAAAAAAAAAAAACACTTAAATTTAAATTAAAATACTGCAGTTCAACGATGAGCAAATTGTTAATACGACAAACATGGTTTTGCGAGAGCAGCCATTGTACCCATGATATTTTTTTATGTTTTAACATATATTTCTTAATTCACTCACCACCGAAATTACGTTTCGAAGCACACATCTCACACTCACAATTCCTGCGATACGTAATAAAACATGACATTACACCACAAACATTGAAATATCTCAATTTTTTATTTTTATAACTCCACAGAAATTAACACTGCAGTCGCCCGACGGCTTGTGGTATTGGTGACTTTGATCACGTTTTTTTAACCATATTCACAAAGCTCGGTTTTCTCTGAACTTTGTCTTCTTAATTTCATTTATGTTTGCTTAAAATTGGTTTACCAGCCATTTTAGACGGAATCATGTATTACTGAAATGTGAAGCAATCGCTTCCCACAACATTCTTTAGTCTATCATCTAAAACATTTTTAGCATAATATTTTACTGTATTTTAATTGCGATTTTTTGTCCTTCTGAAATTCTTTTCATTTATTAGCACTTTGCTCTGTTTGAGCAAGTATTTTATGTCTTTTAGTACTTATTACAAGGTTTCAGATGCAACATGCACTTAAAAGATACTAACTGAGCTTTCATACACAAGCACAAGGCTTCCCCTGACTTTTCTTCCACAAGAACACAATATAGCAAACATTGCACAAACTGAACAGATCGAGTTATCTAAGTGATATGAACGAAAAAAAAGCAATACAACTTAAGTAACAGTGTTACTGCCACTACAATCAAACACCTTAACAAAAGACTTTATTTTTCTAATACTGTAAAAAGTAGCTGAAGACAAATAAGTTCTTTTTTTCTCAAAAGAAAATAAAAAATGCAACACGATAAAACGTACAACTCAGCGAGCAATTCACAACCCCACGGAATGTTTATACACTGCATATGAGAAAAATTCACAGCGTAGCAGTTTATTTAAAAACTACAAAATACAAATATTAACATAAACCTTTTCGAAGGGAAGCAAACGCAAATAAGGATTTCTCAATTTACTTTATCTTTTCACACCATTTTCTATTAAGGCGGTACACAATATTTATCCAAAGTAAGAAATACTGGATATAACGATATCTCCACCCCCCCCCTCCCCCGCCCTACCCCCGTCTCTTTCGCAATCTGAGGGTAACAATTCCATGACTACTATCAAAAATAATATTTTTTTAGTTGCTTAAGCTGTACGAATATCAGTTTTGCCCCGTAGCGCAAAGAAACATCCAACATTTTTTATGAATTCCTTTATGAACAAGACTGACAAATCAACCCCCACAATCAAGCTTCTCCTGCACCCATTCAAAACAAACATCTCAGCATATTTTATTTCACATCATCCGAAATATATTTCACATAAGCAAGTAAGGTAATATCTGGCACTGAAAAAAAGTTTTTATGTGGATGAATTTTAACGATCTACCCGAACAACGAATATGACTTGATTATACACGCAATGTCAATATTATTGGAATTAAAAAGCGACAATCAACAGAAAAGTGCGAAGCAATTATTTTTCATACACACAGTAAAACCTCCTTGCAGAGAACGCCGTTGGTTCCAGGCCAAAAATATGGACCGAAATAGACCAAAAAAAAAAAATAAATAAATAAATAAAAAACAAGTTTGTCCAAGGACAAAGCCCCAGCTTGCGACCAATTCCAGCGTGCATGAGCAAGGGAATTTTCCTGCTTAAATTGCGTCCAAGCGCGTTTCGTATTTCGAACCAGTGAGCATGTTTACTTAACTTGCGTCGATGCGCGGTTCGCATTTCGGACCTAATACGCACGTTTATTCAACTTCCGTTGATGAGCAGTTCGCATTTCGGACTAGTGCGCATGTTTAACTTGTGTTGATGCGCGGTTCGCATTTCGGACCACTGCGCATGTTTATCTAATTTCCGTCGATGCGCGGTTCGCACTTCGGACCAATGCTCACGTTTATGTAACTTGCGCGGTTTATATTTCGGACCTGTATCGGACGATATAATCGGCTGGTCTTAAAGCGATAAACATCTACCAAGGAAACATAAACACAAAAGTTTGGAAAGAAACAATAAAGTAATAGAAAACAGTGCTGTTTTAGCCGAAAAATCGAACCGTCGGAAAATTGAAAAAAAAATTTTAATTTACTCAAAAAGCACAAGCCGTATGTATGACCCCCTTGAGACGGCTTATATCAAAAATAAATGACACCTGATAAAAACTGTAGGATGAAATGCATTTTGATTTTTTTCTTCAAAAATTCCCCAAAAATTCCCTGATCGATTCAAAAAGCACAAACCGTAGCAAAGACTGTTTACTACTAAGATGTGACACTCAGCCATTTTCGCGTATCCAGACAGCAGTGGCGCCGCCTGGTATAAGAGTTGCAAATTAAGCTGTCAATACATTGAGGTTACCTGGAAAGTGCACGTGTTTTTTAACTTTTCATTACTTTTTCGGTCTTAAAGTTTATAAAAACATTTTTTCGCCTGGATAATGATTAGTAAAGAATAAGAGTATGGTTACTACAACAAGAGGGCGACCTTGTGCAGCAATTGGATGCGATAATGACTACTACAACTGCAATCTTTCCTTCTTTCGATTTCCAACGGACAAACATAGAAAGAGATTAATATCGAATGTTGTTCCAACACTGTTTATGTTCGAAATCCCTCTCCCCAAATTACAATATCGCGCCCCGCGCCAAAATTCGAAGTAAAAAGAAGGAATTAAAAACTCCAAAAGCATCTTTTTCTGTGGGTCCATCCTCACCGCAAGAAAAATGTGATGAAAAAAAGGATAGCTTGGTTTCAACGCCTTCACCTGGCCATCAACTACACCTGATATGCCCAGTAAACCAAAAAATAAAAAAAAGAGGTGCGACGACTTCGGTCAAAGTTTTGGAGAGCGAAAAAACCAAATCAGACCAATTCTGCAGCGGCCAAAATTAATTCTTGCATGAATGACCTTAGCCAATATTTATTTATACCATCCGAAAAAATTGGGTTATTTTTGTGAAAGATCTGGAATGTGTTTTCGTCACCGTTTTTCCAATGGTGCAGCACATGACAAAACTTGACAAGTTTGCAATGCCAGAGATGTGGAAAAAATGTAATTGAATGTACAAATACCGCGTGTGTTAAAAAGATAAAAAGCGCTGTAAGATTGTTTATGAAGATGCGAATTCATTTCGCTCTGAAAATGGCAAATTTTTCTTCAGTTAGATCCTAGAGTGATAAAAGAAACAGAAAAATCTTACAGCTTATTCATGTGTAAATATGGGAGCAGTATTTACTTTTTTCTCTTGTGATCTTTGACGGGAGGATGGGGAGCGGGTGATCGTTATCTGATCAGATTTGTTTAAAAAAAGCTGGCTGTGCTAATAATATGGCATTTTTTATCCTTCTTACTTCTACTGTTCAGCTCCTGTTGAAATAAATTAGTTTAAATCCCCTAAAATCTATTGAAATATTGAGCTTAACACCAATACTGCAAAGTGTGTTGACAGCTGTTTTTCTCAGTTTGCAACTCTTCCACCAGGAGCGCTGCAATCAGCTGGATACTATAGGCTGTATACGGAGTGAAATATCTTAGTAGTTTATAGTCTTTGGTCGTAGTGACGACCCCCTAAGCATGTCTCACACCTAACACAAACGATATTGGATCAAAAATGTAGAAGTTACATTTTCAGGTATTTTCTTCAAAAATTCTCCTCAAAATGAAAAATTCCCAAATCGAGTCAAAACACATAAGCCGTATGCACGATCCATCCAGGGATGTCTCATACCAAAAATTCATGAAATCGGATAAAACATGTAGGGGGAAATGCGTTTTGAAGTTTTTTCTTCAAAAATTCCCCTAAAATTTGAAGTTTTTTTTCAAAAATTCCACAAAAATACAAAAATTTGAAGCATTTTCTTCAAAAATTCCCCAAAAATAGAAAGATCCCTTAGGAATGCCTTACACCAAAAATAAATGATATGGGATCAAAAATGTAGGATATGCATTTTGATTTATTTTTGAAATTTTTTCGTCAAAAATTCCCCCAAAATAGAACATCGTCCGATCGACGAAAAAAGCAAAAGCCGTATCCACAACCCCTTATACATTTTATTTTTTTTTCTTAAAAGATTTTCCAAAAATACCAAAACAAATCAACCTATCGACTTAAAAATAAATGATATCGGATCAAAACTGAAGTAGGAGATGTATTTTGAAACGAAATTTTTCTAAATAAACAACTAACTAACTAACTAACTAACGGACGCCGTCTGCAAACCGATAGGTATACCCCAGCTTACGTGTAACGAAAGCTGGGCTAAAAACATATTCTACTATACGATGAGTTTTTTCTTGATAATCAAAGGTGTTCCCTGAAAGAAAGTAATACATTCTTTTGGCATATTGATTTAATGAATCTATCTAGAAGTCTGGTGATATGGCACGGAGTATCCCTTTGTTTTGTTGACTTTTTTTACAGTTTCTGACAACCTGTTTGACTTTTTTTCTCTGTGCCGCACCTCGCTGTAACCAGAGACTAAATTTGCCGAAGGTCGGTCCTGATCTCACTTTTTAAACTCCACTGTAATAAACTTTCGACCTCTTCGCATATCTCTTTCAGCATATTTATGTACAAATGTTACACACTGTCACTGAAGCACTGAATACAACGCTCAGCAACTGTGTCAATCAGAACGGAACATAACTTTTTATTGTTTGAGTGACGAATTGCAGAAGTCTGTGACAAGAAGTAAAACATATTTTTTTAATCAGTAAAACACCGGTTTAAGGTGGTGTCTGAAATTTTGGGGCCGATTTCACAACTTAAGTCTAGACCTGATTTGGAGCAAACTCAATCTAGACCACGGTTAAGACTATAGTGAATTTCACAGCCTCGGTCCACACCACATTCATATGTTATCTTCTACTTCCCCGAGTTGTGCATTAAAACCCTGTCTAGACTGGGTTTGAAAACTGGTCTTCGACCCTTGGGTGTTTAAATGTGTTTTTCTTTCTTTCGTCCTGTCACTCGATTCTAATCGGAGCTAATATATTCCGGTGTTAAAAATTTCTTGCTGGTATTTTTAAAATAAAACAACTGATTTCGAGCAATCTTACTCCCATTTCTTTGTGGATATCGTATATATCTGTTGGCCAAGCGAAGTATCACTTCTGGCTGCTACAAATCGAGGTGCAGTTTGATTCTTGGCAGACCTTCGGCGTATTGCGTTAAACCGGGCCTTCGGCATATTCAGTCTTGGGCACCACACCCCAATCCCACATTCAGGCTGATATTTTTTTTTTTCAAAAACGACAGAGTATTTCACAATAAATATTTAAACTTCTTTCTTTAAATAACTAACATGTTATCTATAACACATTTATCTATAACACAGCCTGCCTGCGAACAAACAGACAAAGAATGAAAACCACTGAAATGTCAGTAAATATCAGTAATGACACTCCAGTACTATTTTATGTTGCAGGGTAACATTATTGTTTCGTTATTAGATATTACCAAACATAGCACTATCACATATCTTTTATACAGTATGTGCTTACTGTTTTTAAGCAATTCTTAAATAATATGACGCAATTCCATCAAAATCACTGCATCAACACTGACTTACCATGTTTACATTATTTTGGCGTATTTGGACGTAGATTAGATCATGCTTGGTGATGATCTCTTGTAGTATCATACAATGCAATGTCACACGGAATGCCCAAGTAGGAATCACACATGATGCCCATGGTGTTGGGTCAACTCGGCCCCTTGCCAACTCGGCCCTTTTCGGTCAGGTCGGCCACGCCAACTCGGCCCCTCGTGAAAGTCAAGTCGGCCCCTCAGTCCCTTTTTAACACATACTTTTCAAAACAAGGGCTAAATTGTTTGAAATTTGTCAAAATCTGTATACGAAAAAAAATGAAGTAAATAATTTGTCAACAGAAAAAAGTGTACGCACCGTCGACCAAGACTCAGACTTAAAATTCAAAATTAAATACATAGCTTTTAAATGTCAGGTTGAAAGTAGTCTTCGTGCTTGAAAGTAGTGTTTAAAATACAATGTGGCAGCGCCACCAGCTTACATTGCACTATAGTCTATATTAAAGAATTTTATTAGTAAACATTATAGCAAAGGTTGCAGTACCGAATATGGTGTGTAAAATGATGTACTAATTGTGGGTAAAGTACGTCTTAAATTCTGTTATTATAAGTGTGTTTTTTTCCAATAAAATAAATAAGGTAGAATTACCCTACATATTTTATCTGAATAACATAAAACACCAAAAATATGAAGGGCCGACTTTTTTAATAAGAGGCCGACTTGACTTTCACGAGGGGCCGAGTTGGTAGGGCCGACTTGGCAAGGGGCCGAGTTGACCCAAGACCATGCCCATGAAAAAAAAAATTATCAAAACTAACTAAAATCAAACATCCAATGTGGAAACAAGTAGCTCAGGAAGGACAAGAACTAGTACAATTCTATGGCTGAACATGTACGAAGTACGGTCATCTTCAGTGTTCCGACGATGACGGTCGTCTCACTCTCCCATGAAGTTTCGGTGGTACCAGTGTTCGCCTGCCTGATCCGAGGGCTTCCTTCTCCGGATAAGGCATCTCGTCCATGAGGCAGGCCACCTCGTTGTCTAGTGATGACAGCAATACCGTGGCGGAGTCCGCCTTGTTTGCTGCAATCATACACCATCATTATATTGTGCTGCTTCAAGCATCAACGGAGTTCTCATTGGATGATTTCATAATAAAAACATATATAACAGCAGTCTGACGGAGGTGAGACCATGCTGTCGACATCCCCCTTCCCCCTCCCCCAACCGCACACAAGTGCCAAAACATTAAAGATTTGTAAATGTTGTCTTTTTTAACACAGTTCAGTTGTGTTAAACCCGTTTTTTTTCTGTTTCCTTCTTAAAGCAAACACTGATTAGGCATGAATGTGTGTTCACATGGATAGATAAACGAAATCATTATTTTTTGTTACCAATAAATCTAGAAAACAATCATGCTAAAGTAAACGAAACTTAAGTGTTTTTAGCATATCCCGCACGAGAAAAATCCCTGCCCTTTTACGTACCTATGGGATTATGGATGGGCGAGTTGGTGATGGTCATGTTGTGTGGTATGGCTGGTATGACGATGCCCGCCTCCTCCAGCAGGTGCGCGGGCACAGTGCTTTGTATTCGCGACATGGTGTTTAGCAATGCTGCCCTCTCGATCTCCAGCGTACGTATGTGCTGTTTTAACTTGGTATGCGACGACTGAAGGGTGTGCACCTGTAGGTATGTCAAAACCTTTAACCAACCGTGCTGAAGCTATTTAAGTTACCGCATATATTGTGAAACTAGCAATTTTAATAATAAACCTTTCCTAACAGGGAGTTGTAACAACATTACAGACAAGTACGGTATTGTATTTCGGACTTTAAACTTCAATTTTAAAACTTTGTTAAAACTTTACTTATTCAGATATTTTTTCGGTTGTTAAATACCTGAACCTCTAAGCTGCGGTTGTGGCTGTGTCCATTTTGAAGCTTCTCCAATAGCTCAAAGTTCTGCCTCTTGAGACTATGATTGGCGGCTTCTAACCGGGAGATGACGTCAGCCTCCCCGCGCTGTGGTGTCGTCACCATTTCCTCCTGCAGTACATGGTACTCCACCTCATACGCGTGCAGCTGCTTCGATATGTCCATCGCAAACACCTTAAATAACAAGTAATACCTGCAGTGGTTATACTTTAGCATAATTATACAATATTTGCTATCAGCGAAAATTAACACCAAGACAATGTTACGGGGAGAAAGTAAAAATTTGAAATTCCATTTGTGAACAAATGTACAGTGAATCCATGTTATTTCATTCAGTGCTTGAAAGGTAATATTCTTCCGCGCAGACACACATGTTTTATTTATTTTATTTGCTCTTTCTTTTTTCTCCTTTCCAAAGAAACATATGAGGACAACTATTATCAAACCTGATTGAAAACGCGCTCCATTTGGATGATACCCATTTCTGGTAGTGTAGTTTTCAAGAAGTTGACGATTGACTCGAAACCGGTACAGTTCTTTATGAGTTCTTTGTGGTTGCCAAGCACAACGAGGGCCACCTTAAGCACTACTTCCATACTGCCCTGAAGGAAGATTACATCTGGAAAAGGAACAAACCCACGGTTAAATACCTTACACTTATTACGTATAATGAACCTAATCACGGTTTTTAAATGGCGAAATATTTTAGAAAAACATCATTTGGATTTTAATTTGAACAACTGAGAATTATTTTCTAGTTCACGTATTTGTCACACGAGTTATCTCTTTCTTTTACAATTTATCGCCAAAAGTAGAACTATTTCACGGCCTTTACCGAACACTCTAGCCACGAAGCCAAGAGGGAACTGCGAGGCAAACATGGTGAGGAACCAAGGAGCGGCGTAGAGCGTGGGCGCAATCTCGTGCTCCTCGAAGTAGTCGTACAGGTCGCGGTGTGTATCGTGCAGCAGTCGCGATAGCTGGTACATCTGGATCTGAAAACAGCAAACGTGTGCCCGGGGGTCACGGCGGGGAACTACTCTGGGAGGGAGGGGGGAGGGGAACGGGCGGAAGGCACGAAAAGACAGCAATACTTATTCGCAATTTCTTGCAATAAGAAATTTTGCATAAGCAATAGATCTACACGGAGAATTTGGTCGGTTCGTACCTTACCGATCAGTACCCTGGTTAAAAACGGATTTATGTGGCTGTAACCAGATTCCTACTCCCAACTGTCACTGGTTTTTTTTTTTTGGTGATTAGACAAAAAATTTAATATCGATAATTTGTGGGAAGAAAAATTCAACTATTGACTAGGTATTATTTTCTAGGTATTATTTTCAACAGACACCACGCTTCTTTACTTTTTACAAAATATGTATACCCTGTAAAACCCAAGTGCTGAGAAACATAATAAAAACCTCACATCGAACGCCTTTAGAACCGGGAAAACGTTCACTACCCCTAAATTAAGGTGAATTACGAAGGAAAAAAAAACAACAGCAAATTGTAACAGAACGCAATTTGCGCTATAAGCAGTGGTAACTTAACGGTAAGTGTTCCATCTCAGAGGTTTTATTTTATTTTAGGTTCAGAGTCAGTACTTTCCAAAAATTAAAGAATAGGTAACTAGGACTTCTGTGAATCTTACCCTCAATAACCCAAAAATACTGTCTCTTCGTGTCGGCTTTCAAGGCTGCAGAAAATTATACCTAATTTGACACATTCAAACTTTTTTAACAGCATCATGGGGATTTAAGGTTACCTGCAGTGCGACCATGTCAGGCCTATACTGCCTTCTGAAGCCGAGCGCAAACATCAAATACCGCATCACTTCAAATGCAACCGATTCAGGCATCTGAAAAACAACAAGCATTTTTAATAAAAATGGAATTTGCCGCGAAAGCTTCTCTTGTTGTAACAAACACTTTCGCTCATATCTCTTTTCCCAAAATAGACACCAACCACTGAACAAAACAATAGGTTTTTGTCATAAAACTATAAATAAACCACAGAGCCCAGTAGAGAACTTTATGCCTTTCTATCATTGTTCTTCTTGTTCTTCCAAAACGTGAATCAACCACGGAGCATAATAATACGAAAACAATCGGCATTCTGTTAAACCCTCAACAGTGCCATTATGCCCTCTTGCATTGCTATGCAGTGATGACATGACAGTTTATTTTCATGATGCAGTCGTGCCTTATCAGTAGATAAGGACGAACTTTGACCACAGTTAAACAGGTGATAACATTTATTTCCTGCCGTTTGTCCATTTGTAAACAATCACCTTTATATTTTGTGATACATCAGCACACAGTGTTACACACAAAACATGTGAATTTTTTTAAATTTAAATTTTAACCAACGCAACAAAATCTCTCGGAAAAACAAAGACAGAATGACAATATTTTCTCGGATACCAGTTTTGGTCAGCCTTGCAATTTTGTTCTTAGTTTGCATGAAAACTGGATCCTGCCTCGAATGTTATGCGTGTGATAATCAAGACACTAACAAAGACAAATGTATCAAGACGTCGATACAGTGCTTAGAGCATCAGGATATGTGCTTCACTAAAGTGCAATGGGGTCTACCACCCTACTGGACCCCATATGGGGACAGGTACGTCTCTTTATTTTTACCCATAAAAACCCCTACTCATATTTGAGCATGGTGGATTTTTGGGCGGGGGAGTTGGCCGTGCAAAAGTTGGAGTGATGAAGAACAGCTTTACCGTGATGCACAATGGGTCATATTTAAACAGTTGTCACACTCTCTCTCCCTAACCACCAGGACAGAACACATGCATTTGATTGAGTGGCGTGATACGAATCAAGTAAGGAGTCAGTGTCGAGTTCACGCGTTTTGCATCTTTTTATTCATTATTATTAGCGAAAAAGGGTGCCGGATTCAGGCTTCACGTGTTCCGATCGATCTCATTCACCGCACGACTATCACACTTCGTAAGCATATGATCGCTTCTTGTCACAATACAGCTCAAAACCTGATATTCCCATTTGCCTTCCCACAGCACAGCAATATAAAATTCATCCACATTGCACAATGTCAATTTCTTCCTTTGTTTTCTGTCTATTTGTGTATTTATTATTAGATTTCTTCCCTTTTCTATATTTGCTATGATTTTTTTTTCGCAGAATGCACTACGTATTTAAGGGCTGCGATACTCGCGGATCTTGCGAAGCCAAGAAGCTGGATATGATGCCGCAGTGTAAGCGGGACTGGTACGACGACTGGTCGTGCATGGATTGCTGCTCCGGAGACTTGTGTAATTATTACGCCACTTTGAGTGCATCCGGACTAAGGATTAGTTCCGGACTATTGCTCACCGCGCTTTTAACAATCTTCATTTTGCAGAGAAGGTGACTTAGCTCAATAACTGGATAACTTCAACGTGTTTTTGGACATTTCGTACCTTTTTGTTCACTATTTTTATTCAAACTTTAAGGATTTTTATTTCAAAGCAAATCTAATCTATTTTAAGGTGCCACACGAAATAGGAACATATTTAATTTTCCTCTCTGTTGTGAATTACCTTATAAAGCGATATTGTCACGTTAACTAACACACTGATGGCATCACCAATAACTGTTCTGCGACAACAGTTAAATGGATGCTTCCTCACGATTTTAAAACCTACTGATAATTATTTCTACCCGCTCTTTTAATTTTTTTTTTCAATTTATATTTTTTCAACATCCTGTAATGAAATTTAGTTTTAACTAGAACCTCAGAGAGTCACGATCCCCTGTGCAGCGCGGATGACCTGTGAAATCGTTGCAAAGTCGGTTTGAAAAGTACCATACTGCTGCCACTTTCATAACGTTTTTTTTTTTACCATGCTAACGGTTTTGCATTGTTAAATTTCGGCAAAAGCTAAGTTTTTTATTTTAAAAAAAGCTATTTTGGCGATTTTCAATATCTGTGTTATCCCTGTGTGGAATGGAAAGAAAAAATTAGAAGAATAGTTTTGGACAAATAGCCTGGACGACAATTATATCAAAACGCGACTTTTTACCAAATTTCAGAATACTGTCATTTTAACAATTTTTCAGAATCCAAACAAAAATACGACGTAGCACACTTGAAATATGCGCTCTAACTTTCCGTGTGTGAATCTAAAACAAAAATCCGACCATTACGCGGAGATAATTGCAGGCGCGCCAGCTTTTATCAAATTCTAAAATACGTCATTTTAACATTTTCATGAATCAGAATAAAAATATGACCTTGCCCACCTTCAATATGTGCTCTATCATTTGGGACATTTCAAAAGAATCCGACTGATAAAAGTTTTGGAGAACGAGCCTGGACACGACAGCAAAAAGACGTTAAGTTTCAATAATTGAAAAACAATTTCAAAACAATTCGCAGATATAGCCCGGACACGCATGTGGACAGATGGACAAGCTAATAACTATATCCCTCCGGATAACCACAACTTTAGCTTGATATAACACTGTGATGCATACCGGTGTTGTCTTTCCTTTGAAATTCTCATAAATTTTCCGTTTGATTAAGTATTTTAACGTTCTCAGTTTTATTTTACGTCAGCAATTGTTTGGCATGAGCATTTATTTGACTATTTTGTTTGTAAATGTTTCACCAAGTTGAATGAGTTTAACTCAAAGTGTTAAGTATTTGTACTTTATCTGTGAAACACGTTTTGGAAGGGGCAACATTCGAAACATTATTAACGAAAGTACTGCACGTTTTGAATAACCTAAATTTTATAATTCCAATAAAATGTATTAATTGAAGCAAGTTTTGTATCTTTCAACTTACGTGCATAAGTAGTATACCAGCAACAAAACTAAGACCCTGACAATAGCCCACTTCTTTGTCCAGCAAAGAATAGGCCTTCAGTATATTAAATAGGGACAGCTGTCCTGCGCCTAATTGTGTACTGAAATATGGATGACTGGGGAATGTTCTCCCTGAAAGAAATCAACCATTTTATACAGCATTCCTCTCCCTCTTCTGTACCAGTATAGAATTTGAGAAACAAGAACTGTCTTTACTATTTATTACCTGAGTTTTAGAAATGTTTTAAATAATAGGCAGTGTTACTAAAACGCCAGGTGGAACTTTATTTCGCCATTTACAAAGCTATATTACACGCTTCAAAGAGATTAAATAGGGTAAGAAGCAAATACCCGAGCGTACCTAAGTCGATGAGTATGGCATGTTGGTGTGTGGTGAGCTGCTTGAGGAGCTCCTCGTACGGGCGGTGTATCTCCGGCATGTTATGTAGTGTAGGGTGGCGAATTTTGTGCTGTTCGACCAGCAGCTGCCAGATCTCTCCGCGCTTGCCTCGCGGTACGCCTGAAGGTTATACATTCAAAGAATAAAAAATGCACAGTTATTCTCATATTTTTTAACCTCTCTGAAATATTTTGTTTCGAATATATAAAAAATCTTATGATGAAAATTATGCAATTTCCCTCTATACAACAGTGACGATATGAAGTTAACATTTAGCCCGAGAATCAGCGGGATGCCAGATTTTGAATCCAAAGGTCCCGAAGCAATGTCTTAGGGCCACTGAAGGAAATGAAACTAAAACCAAGAGGACACATAGTGTAATAACTCAAAATGTAATACCACCTAGTCATGAATCAATTCCAGTACTAATTCCAGTCACGACCAAAGCCCAACCTCCAACACCAACCTATTAAGCTAGTCTAAATTAAGTGCAAAGCTCTTTTCCTTTCAAAATATCCACTAAATATTACCATCTTTGACAGCTTCATAGATATTTTCCATTTCGAATTTATGCCCTTTTCTACTTGGTGTACTCAGCATTTCCGTCCAGACTTTGGTGACTTGTTTCAGACACGGAGTGATTTCCTCATACTCCAGTTTAAGTGGTGAACTGCTCTGCTCATCCTGGCGAGCTGTGCAAAAATACACCAATGTAGAAACAAACTAAGTCTAACAATGGGTATAGGCAAACATTACAAGTATTAAGATCAATTCACAAAGTTACGTTTTCTTATAACATCAGACGGGCTAGCTTTGTATGGAGCATACTGATTGAGTCAAAACCGGTTAATTGCAAGCTCATTTTCCAAAGAAATGCGTTTATAAGTTTTGTGCGCTTATGAGGTGTGCAGTCGAGACCAGGTTAATTGCATACCCAGAAATTTATCTGGTATATTTTATATGAAGGAAAACGGTACTGGATTTTACGAGAGTGTGAGTAACCGGTTTATGGGACTGACCAATTTTGTCTGCATTTTAAACGTTAAAACTGGAAAAGGATTTTAAAATTGTGTGCAATTCAACCGGTTTATGCTATCAGCCGATATGCAATGAACCAGTTGTATTATACCAGCTTGTAGTTCACGTCACAGTACAGGATATGGTCCCAGATAATTTTACTACGGCAAGTATACATTCATTTTCTCACAATTGAAGAAAAACTGAACACCTGTGCTCGCATACAGAATTAAGTGAAAAGAGTAAAATGAACTTTCGTTAACCAGATTACCAGCTAACGCCATGAAACACTTGAGGGGAAACTGCTTACGCCAACCAAGCTACAATCCAGGCACTAGTTATAAAAGGCCAAACACATGCATGAATATATGGATTGATCATCCTCTGCACTGCATTGTTTCTTTGTTGTTGTTTTTATTTTTTTTTTTGGACAGAAAACACATTTACTTCCACCATGCAATCAGAACAAAAACTATGAAATTTCATGAAACAGGCCAGCAACACCAGGCAGCAACATCATAATACTCAGGCAGATGTGTTTCGCGTTCGACAACTCTAATTTTTTGTCAACTTTTGTGGTTCTAACATAACCACTTAATATTATAATGTAACAAGCTTTAAAAATGTATAATTTAGTGGCTCCTACAACAGGAGACGACCAATCCCGAAGACTCGGGTTATCGACCTCGTTCCAGGCATAAGAAATTTATGTTTTTATATATACATGTATATATATATATATATATATATATATATATATATGTTACAGTCAATGAGTGAAACCCGCCATTTCACGAAATGGCAAATCATTTTAGCCGTTTCGTGAAATGCCTGAAATCTTTTGCCATTTCATGAAATGGCAAAACATTTTAGCCATTTCGTGAAATGGCTGAAAATTGCAAGGCTTCATTACACAATATGGCAAATACAATCAGGCAATCTGTGAAACAGTTTTGGTGGTCTTATATTTATTATATCAAGGGGTCTTTGACCTCCTTTTAACCACATATTACCCAGATATTAATCATCTACAAAATACTTTTGTTCTCTTTTAATCATTAACTCAAACAGGCGCAAAAACTCTCCAATTAAACCTGGGGGTCTAGGACAATGCCCCCCAAGACAAAAATTCCCCTCGAACAATTCCCCCATAGGACAATTCCCCCCTAGGACTATTCGCCCCTACTTAATTTCTATTTTTATTTTACTTTGAATGCCAAAAGAAAAATAAAACAACCACGTAGCTGTCATTTCTTTCTTTTTTTTTTTTGTAAAACACCTTAAAATCAAAAATGCGAAATGATCTGTTCGGGTGTTTCCTCGGTTTCCTTAGCCTTGCATTGCACTCCGGATGAACAACACTGCTCTAGGATTGCAATTATAATGATCAAACACTCCAGTTACTGGTTGTGTAATTGCAAATGAGTACATGAAAGGCAAAGCAACACAATTAAAAAGTGCAATTACAAGATGAAAGGACAAATTCCTGCATTGAGTTGAAATAGAAAAGGCATGTAAATTGCAATTGCGACAATGTTGAAAGGACAATTACACGGCCTCCAATTAGAAGATAGAAGGGCAATAATTTGTAAAAAAAAAAAAACCGGAAAAATATAAAGAAAAGAAAAAAACAAAGAAAAATAAAAATGAATTGGGGGAGGGGGCGGGTATGGATGAGTCAAGCCAGGAAATCGTACACCAAGACAAACCAGTGGTTGCAACTAGTAACTTGGATATTGCCACCACTCAGTCAGATATGACCGCCAGTAACTTGGATATCGCAGCCAGTAGCTCTGATGCTCCTGTTAACGACGTGTCTCAATCGTCCGTGCCTCCACCATTGTGTCCAGATATACAAAAGTTAAACTTTTAGAACATTTTGTTCTGATAACGATTCGCTGAAATGTGTAACTATTCGAATTTCTAACTAAAAACCGGTAAGATGGGGACTGGACAAGTAGTACCCAAGACAAGTCGTACCCAAGACAGGTCGTACCCAAGTGTGGACAAGTCGTACCCACGAAAAAAAAATTTTGACAGTACTTTCTACTTCTAATTTGTAGCAAACTGCTGAATGATAATATGTCTTATGTAATTTATTTTATATGTTTATTAACTTATTTACATATTTTCTCAGTTTATTTTCAGATAAATATATTCAGATAAAAGACATAAAAGCAGTAAAATGTTGGCAAAATATAAAGAAAAAAAAAAACCCAAAGAAAAAAAGCTAAAAAAATGAAAATATTTAAAAATTGTGCAGAAGAATTTAAAAATTGCCCGCAATTTGGATTTAAAAACGGGCCGACCATTTAAAAATGGGTCGCCCATTTATAAATGGTTGGCCCGTTCATAAATTTAAAAACTGTGCAGCACAATTTATAAATTATGTAGATTTAAAAATTGTGCCCTACATATTTATCTGAAAATAAACTGAGAAAATATGTAAATAAGTTAATAAACATATAAAATAAATTACATAAGACATATTATCATTCAGCAGTTTGTTACAAATTAGAAGTAGAAAGTACTGTCAAAAATTTTTTTCGTGGGTATGACTTGTCCAAAAAATTTTGGGTACGACCTGTCCAATTTGGGTACGACCTGTCTTGGGTGCGACTTGTCTATAAACCGGTAAGATTATCGGAGAAATACGAAGAGTATGAAAAAAGTTGTTTCTGTATGTTACACTGGTATTTGTGTGGTGATGATGTCAAAATTTGCATATAAAAAGTTCAAATTATTCTGTTTTTTATTTTCAAAGTCTGGTTTGCCATTTCATGAAATGGCAAAGCGAAAATTTTAGCCATTTCACGAAATGGCTAAAAGTTTTAGTCATTTCATGAAACGGCAAATGATTTTAGGCATTTCACGAAATGGCTAAAATGATTTGCCATTTCGTGAAATGGCGGGTTTCGCTCATTGACTGTAACATATATATATATATATTTACAGGCCATAAACATCAATGAAAGCCCTCCACTATTTCTTGCGTGCATTTTGAAGAGAATGTGACAGCTTTTCGTACATCAACTTTTCCAGTCAATTATACTATAGGCTTAAGTAGTATGACGCATGACAATTGCTTATACCCTTTTTTTTAGTATCAGGTTTCTCCAATTTAGACATTAACTCTGTACAATTGCACCATAATGGAATTGCCCCGGGTGAAGTGAAACAATAGCAAGATGCACTAAATCATATAAGTGGAACTGGTTCAATTAAAAATCTAGTGTTCGATC
This sequence comes from Protula sp. h YS-2021, assembly GCA_949752745.1. Classification (NCBI taxonomy): domain Eukaryota; kingdom Metazoa; phylum Annelida; class Polychaeta; order Sabellida; family Serpulidae; genus Protula; species Protula sp. h YS-2021. The sequence goes on from OX457025.1 coordinate 67,660,128, forward strand.
TGTTTTGAATTTGAGAAGCACAAACCGTATTATGCTATACGCGCAGTTAAAGTGTGATTCTTTCAAATTGCTCACGCAGTTTGCCCTAATATTTTACCTTTGTGCTAACAATATCTGGTATCAATTTGTATGTAAAGACTGTTTAGATACATTGTTTCTTTAGATGGAAAGTTTCGCCAATTCTTTTCCCTGTGTTTAAAAGTAAACAAACTGCTTTTAATCCAAGAATCCTTCCAGGAAACCCCTAAAAAAAAAATTAAAAAAAAAATGAAAACAATGGTTATAATCACCGTCATAAAGTAAAAGCAATAATCATGATGCATGTTGAAAAGCCAAAAAACTTACAAGAAATAAAACATGCATTAAACATTTTGTATTTGAAACAAAAGTGCGGGCCAGTAAAAAAAAAAAAAAAAGAAACACGTACAGATTCTTGAAACTGATCACAAAAATCACGTTAAAAGGTCAATTGTTATGCCTACAAAATAACCGATCTCACAGGGAGCGACAAATACTTACACCTCTTCCATATAATTAAGGTATGGAGGTGGAAGATGTTAAATCGGTTTGGAGAAAGTAGAACTCTCTGCATATTAACTGATACGAAATGAATAACCCAAGATCCCAGAACTAATTTGACAAAAAACGAAAACAGATGAATGGAATATGTGAAACACAAACTCATTATACAGAATTTTAATTGCAATAGGAATAACCCCCTACACCCTTCCCCCCCCCACCCCCTCCTTCCCCGTTCTTGCTTCAAGAGTATACATTATCTGGGACTCCGCTATACAAGAGATAACACGAGAACTGAAAATACTACGAGACCGTTCGGACAATTAATGTAAAATTGATAATAAAATTAAACGAAAGCTTTTATAATACGCTTAATATAATTTACGGTAATCATATTTTTTCGTAGCAGTGGTTTTACCTTTAACCATGCATTATTTTCAAGCAGTACATTTATGTGAAATATGCCGATCGACAACAAATTAAATCTCACTGCTAAAAACTAAATAAATAAATAAAACAGATGATTATCAATGACTTCTTTGCGTGTTCACTGTAGTTTTTCAAACAACAGTTGAATACAAAAGCTTAGATATAAATTTCTATTCCATGCTTGAACCAGAACTCAAATACCAGAGCCATAAAAAATAACAGACTGCGAATCACGAAAATTAAATGTAGGTACAGAAAAGCAAATGGAAGAAATGTAAGGTGTTTTAAGGCAAGAAAAACTGGTTAATACTTAACCTTTAAACAGAACTACAGACTGAGATCCAAAGAATATGAAGTAACCTTCAATGGTAAAAATAAAAGCATCTGTGAATTATGTATGAGACAGGGAAAACAAAGCCCATTTCCATTATTATGTACTGCAAATGTTAAGGGACAAAATGTGACGTTTAAAGCGGTAGCCAAAAGCAGGTGGCAGACAATAAGCATCCAAACATTTATTCTTGTGAAGAAAAAAAAAACATACAACGAAAGGGGGACAAGCACGCAACCAATTATTATGATCTTTATTTTAAAGTTATTTTTTATTTCTTTCTTCAAATAATTTATTTTTTTTATAACGTCTTGAATTTTTTTTTCATAGGTAACACACTTCAACAACAGAAATCGCTCGTGAAGAAATAAAGAGACAAGAGTTAAATTAGCAGAAAGAAATACTGCTTAAATTGTTCAATTACTTTATTCACTAACCTTTTAATCAATGACTATGAAATTAAGGCAAATGAGTTTCTTGAGTGCACGTTTTAAAATGGACAAAAAATTTTCAACATAAAATACAATGGAGAAACCGGAAAGATTTATAACCGGAAAAATAAGACATTTAACATCCCCAACCTATTATTATGTTCTAATGAGTTTAGTTCAAAGCCTGCAAAAAAAAAATTGTAGACCACATTCTCAAAAACTTAGTGAATTCGTCCTGAAAAGAATTCTTTGCAATACTTCTTATATCTATCAGCCGATTTGCTGTTTCGTCTAACGGCTCCATGGTAAATGACAGGATAGAAATGCACAGAATCAAAGGACAAAAATATCAGACTCACTTTAAACAGGAGAAGCGCTCGTTTTGGGACAAAAAAAAACCATTGTATTAATGATCAATAAATTCCATTACATCCTTATAGATTGCCATGACAGATAAAAAACAGCCTTTAACACTTTTTCTTTATTTTTTCTTCATGTTTTATATCTGTTACAAGGAATTCGTGCAGTCAGGGAATACACATATTCCCCAAAAATGTTCAGGGAATTCACCTAATCGCTGCGACCGCCAGGGAAAACGCGTATTCCTTGAAATAAGGGACAGGGAACACGCCAATTCCCTAAAATCCAGTTTATTCACTATAATTACAAATCAACTGAATATTTTGGTAATGGAGTTAAGCTTCCCAAATAATGCCCATTAAAACGCCATTTTATCTGTTTATCTTCTTTATCGTGGGCTTAAGAGGCTGAAATGTTGCTTGCAGATAGGTTTATCTCTGGGAAAGCAAAAAATTATTTTTTAAAACCAGAGCAACTAGGGATGATTTAGATACAATCTTCAAAACAATCAGATCAAAACTATAAAAATATTTTGAACAAAGTTTAGAGACGTACATTCGCATATACGACGGATAACTCCCCCTATGTGAACTAAAGACTGGGCCGAGTCTATCAGCCAGGAGCAACAGTCAAGCCATACCAAAAATTTATCAAGTCGTATCCAAATCTTTACGATACCCCTCCCCCCCACCAAAAAAATATGCATGGTGATATTCCAGTCACAGAACATACACCCGCCCGAGTAAATGATTCAGGGTTAAATCCGCAGGCTTGCCATAGGAAGATTACCCTCGGAGTACAGAATTAAAAGGTTACCACGGCACTCTGCCCCGAAAAATTCCGGCGAGTGCAATTGCAATTAGGACATACAACCACGCCGTTCCATAAGAGCGTTAGCGAGTGTGATTAATGTTTTCAAATTTCGCCATTTGAACTGACTGCAAAAAAAAAAATAAAAATAAAAATAAAAAACGCACTAAAATATTATTCACGGGCTGATATAACTTATATATTTAAATAAATGTTTGGATATAACTTCACCACTGATGGGTATGACTTGATCATAAAAAATGGGTAAACTTGACCTTGCAAACTAGAGTACAACTTGACGCATTTAAGTCAACTGCCCCCTTTTTTGCAACCTTGTCTGCTCCCCTCCGATGTGATAGGGCGGTCATGTGCCCCCCTCCTTCCATCCCTCAGAAAGGTATTGGAAAAATGTTAAATTAGAATGTTTTTTTCGGCATACAGAGGATAATATTTTTTACAATTTCTTTATCAATTACTGCACAATAAAATATATCTTCAAGACGGCCCAAAATCGATCATTTATCAATGACGCTGAGTGCCGGTCAGTAGACTTATTTTTTATTTGGGACATGGTATTCCTATTCATTGACAATATTTGCTTATTTGTCCGTATTACACAAATTCCCTGAAGCGTTCAGGGAATTCGCGTGGTGAGACCCTCTGAATTTCAGGGAATTCACGTATTCCCTGACAGCCACAGCGGATACGTTAATGCCCTGGAAATTTCAAGGAATACGCGTATCCCCTGATTACACGAATTTCCTGTAACATATCCACTGGGATCCTGCAAGTTTCCTTCACTGAGCACGCGCAGTCGAAACCGTGAACTGGGTTATTCCAATTCAATTTCTCCGCTATTAGCCGTATGTGCAAAGCAAGCACAAAATAGATATCACAACGACGCCGCTTAAAGTGGTCTATCATTTTTACGTCGCGAGTCAATGTACATAACTACACGAAAGTTACGTACAACTGGGTATACATACAAAAAAAAAACATAAAAAAAACGAGCAATTGGCAGCCTTTTTTGTTTTATTTTTTTTCTTAATTTAAAATTATGCAATGCAATTTATAAGTTACATAAATAGGAGATAAGTATATTCGACCTGGTTTCCCGCTGAAGCGAATGTTTGCACTGATGTGTACCAATGAATACTCATTGTTTAAACAACACTCGACTTACTCTGTAAGTTTTTCATTTCCTTTTTCATGCGAATAAACAGCATGGTTTCCAAGATGGCTTTCTTCCATAACATGCGGTACTTTTGAGACGGGATTTTATGGTCAAGTCCCTTCTCGTTCGGTGCTGACGTCAGCGAACTGTCCTTGCTCGTGGCAGGCTCTAGAATCAGTAATTAATCCATTTACAGTTTTTTTTTTAATTTTTAGTTTTTACAACACATATATCCAACCTGCAACTGATTTTTTTTTAACTGGGGTTTATTTTTAAGTTATTTATTAGCTATGTATTAGTGCAGTGTCATACCGAACATAATTGTTAACAATCACCATGTTTTCACGGCAGTGTCTATGAAGTGTTTATTCTTGGTGACAAACTGCTGTTAATGCATTCCTTGGCGTGGAATGAGCCACGTTTAAATAAAATTGAGGGCAAACGGCGAGTAATTCGACAACAACATCTTAAGTTTGTTTTGTAATATATATATATATATATATATATATATATATATATATATATATATATATATATATATATATATATATGTCTTTATTTGCACGGACTGAAATAAAACAGCACTACACTTGCATGTGAACCTTTACATCAAATACAGACGAGACTGCGGAATCTGTGCTATGACCCCTTTACGTCATTTCTAAAGTGGTTTCTGTACTAAGTGGACTACATTTGACACACCGTAATACGGTTATTTTCATACCTGAACAACTTTGGCTTCTGGTAGGAATCTTGGCGGGAGTGACTACTCTGGTCAGAATGTTGAGCCTCCAAGATCCTGCTCTCTGCAGGGGCGGTTTAGTAAACGGACTTTTCGTGCTGCTGTTTGTCGCACACAATGGTGACGGCGTTTTCAGGTCTTTATTGCCAGCTTTCAAGAACCTGTGATTATCATCAAACACGTGTGATTGCATTCAAATGTTCTCATGCATTTCCGCCCTATCAATGCATTAGTAATGAACAGTAACTGAACATGTCGTCCACCGTGGTCTAACTCACACACCTAAAAACAAGTGCTTTTAGTACAAAATACAAGCAGATATGCATTTTGCCCAAGTAAGAGGGTAAGTAAACAACATTTTCAATAAAAAAAAAAATCGAGAGCGGCCAGTGCACACCAGCAGCAGCAGCATATCCGAACATGTAAATCACTTTTATTAGCCATTGCCGTTTGCTTTTGAGAACAAAAACAAATGCTCCCCACCCCACCTCCAACAGCTCCCCCGTCCTTCCACTCCTTCGTTTTACAAAATATTTTGACAAATTTGTACTATTTCAGAATGATAAGACTTTTTTTCCTTATATAAATATATATCTGAATAAATGTATCAGATGGGAAGGGGCTGGGATGGGGAGGGGAAGGTACGAAACCTGACTTGTGGATATCTTAATTTTCAGTTTCTATGTAAGTCCAGGTACAAGTGTAACAATGTGGAATGCGGTCACTATAAAGTGGGCTTACCCTAGGTCTTTTTTTCATCCAGGTCTAGAGTGTGGTCACTGCAAACATGTTTTGCTGTACGTCTATTTATCCGGTACCGGAAGGTGGTCGTTGAAACAGGTTTTTTATCCGGGTCCGGAGGGTGGTCACGAGATTCAAGTTTTACTGTTCGTTTTTTTTTTCATCCTGGCCTCAAAGGTGGTCACGATATGCAGGTTTTACCGCACGTCTTTTTTCCGATTCTGGAAAGTGGTCACTAAAACAGGTTTTAGTTATGTCTTTTATCCGGATCTGGAAGGTGGGCACTACAAAAAAGTTTAACTGTACGCCTTTTTTATCCGAGTCTGGACGGCGTCGCCACATCAGCAATTCCCCTACTTCATTGGCGATTTTCTTCGCTTACCGTCCCACTCCCCCTTCCCCCTGTACCCAGAATTTAGTTACCTGCATGATATATCAGGGCATAAAGTTCACGGGTCCCGGGGACCCCTGATAATCGGCTCGGGACCCCTGGAATTTGGCCCTGGGGTCCCGCGGGACCCCAGAAAAAAGACCGTGTTCTCTTGCAACTGTTCAGTATCACCGCTAAGATGGAAAATGATTGATTTTTTTTTCATTGTTTAATGTAGCATCATTAGGTATTTCTTTTTTGTTGTTAGAAGTAGTAGTTTTGTGATTTGCATGATATCAGTAATCGCGTTTATTTTTTTTTTTTGTTGCAATAAAATTGATTTTAAAGAATTTAACTTTTTTTATTGCCCGAAAATGTCGGGATCCTACCACTTTTCCTCGGGACCCCTAGTTTCAGAGGTCGGGGTCCCGCGGGACCCCGAGCTGAAAAGTAAACTTTTTGCCCTATATATACACTGTCTGCGTGCATGCTCATCGGGCAAAAAGCAATAGAAAGGTATCCTTTATAACTGTACAATAAATGACTCACCCAGGAGGGGAAAGGGTGATATTTTGGTGCCAAAATGGTGAGCTCCTTGGCATAAAACAAGGTAGCAAACGATCCACTCAAAAATATTTTTTAGGTAATTAGCGGTGGCGATATTTATCGATACAGCGATATATCGCGATATATTTTGTCACGATACGTATCGCGATACAAATCTTGAAATATCGATAATTTTCGATATTTTCCGCTGCACGTTTAATTCTATATTTTTGGTGATGTGCTAACGAGTGATATGTGCAATGCTGATTTTTATCACTTTACACACCATATTCGGCTGCTTTTCGTTTCAGATATATTTTCACGAAATTTTTTTCATGTAAATTTCTGACTAAGTCGGCCAATTATAGTGTGATAGAACATGGATAATTTTTTGCTGTATTTGATATGAACTGATTGAATAATTGAATGATAACTTGATAAAAAGAACATGTGAAATTTTGCGATTCAATGTCAGAGTGGACGCTGTGTTGTTATTTCAGTTTTAAATACAGAACTGTTGATGTTTCAGGTTAAAAATATACCAATCAAACATTTAAGTTTAGACACTTAATCAAACAGTCATTCTTAAAATTTAGTTATATACAGTATGCTGTTTGTGCAATGAGATTAATGTCCCTGATGGCACCCGAAACCACCATTGCCAACATACTTTTTGTATTTGTTATAACGCCATTATCTATAACTGATCAATGCTGTAGGTAAGTGTTACAATTCCTGGAAATAAAGCCATAAAACAGCTGCATTTTTTTCACTTTTAAAGAATTTAAAATATCGCGATATGTATCGCGATACATGGCCAATATCGCGATACGTATCGAGATACAGACTGAGCCGCGATACCCAACCCTATAGGTAATGCATGTTTGCTGGGGTTACATTACAACTCCCATATATAAAACAGCATGGCAATCAACTTTTCTGTCAGCCCAACAAAATCAATAGCTATTCCTGCACAGGCATGTAAATGCGACTAAAACATCCCTAGGTCAGTCGTATTATTTCTGAATTATATGTAGGGGGGGGGGGGCGGGATTCAGTGAGGTTGGGCTACGATCTCGACCTGGAAAGAGATATTTGATACAACCACGTCTGAAGCTCTCGTGACTTGTCGTTCTCGAGTTATCGCGTTAACAAAGTAGGGTGTTGGCAACAAGTTTTGATGTCAGATGACGTTGTATACGCCAAACACAACTTAAACCATCGGTGCCAACTTTTGAGCTGATCAGACTTGTCGTTCGAGAGTTATCCTGATAACAAAGTCTAGTATACAAAACACACGTTGATGTCAAATGAACATCATACGCTGTGCAATATACACCAAATATATTATAAACCGTCCGACCCACCCAAGGCATTATCCTACCAAGTTTGAAGCTAATGCGACCTTTGTTCTGCAGTTACAGTAATGACGAAATTATCATGTTTTAACGTTCTATGACGTCACGCGTTGTTCAATATATGTTAAATACAATTCCAACTGGCGGACCAAGACAAGACTTAATCCCACCAAGTTTGAAGCTGACCCGACGTTTCGTGCGAGAGTTATCGTGTTAACAATACCAAGCACCTGCAACAGACTCACACTACATAATCACACACACAAACATCTCACCCTCACAGAGACAAAACCTCATCCTCACGCACACCCTCACACACACACACACAGGAAGTGCCAAAAAAATGTTTCCCCTCCGCGGGATGAAACATAAAAATCATAAAGAAACGGTTGAATAGTTGTTGAAACTACAATTATATGGGGCAAATCATTTAACATGGTCATACAGCTGTAGCCTGATACTATTTGCATCAAATCCTTTGCATACACGACTGCAATGACATTTATTGCAAAGAATAAACAGCTCTGCTAATGCTACTTTGGTGGCGAGCATTCTAACTCAGAGGAGGGTATTACGTTTAGCTTACATGCTTTTGAGTGGGCTTTCATGTTTCTGTGATTCCGTTCGTTCTGGTTTTTCTTGAGTCT